>QYTT01088508.1:0-19681 GCA_006980735.1 Dasypogon diadema | reverse complement strand
GTGTGAGGTGATACCGAATTCAGAATTCAGAATGCCTTGGTAACAGATCTAAAATCTAAAACAATAGCATTGGGTCTCAACACATCAGGAAAGGGAATGGGATAACTTACTAGCTGCTGAGAGTTAAATTATTCACAAAATAATTGCATATCTCAAACCACAGGGTTTGTGGTTGTTCATTATCATTACCTACCCAAGGACAATTTTAGAAGGAGGGGTGATCAACATCAGAAGTTTTAAAATCTAAACAAAATTTCTGCATTGTCATAATAAGGTCATAGTTACCTGGGTAATTGAGAATTAATATACAAAAAAAGAACATTATAAAAATACTTATAATTTAAATTATAAATCATTATTCCCATAATTGATAAAACTTAATCCACTCAAATATGTCTATTTACTTTACTTGTCTCCTGAATGGATGAATATTTTAGAACATTCTATTGATTTTATGCCCTAGAAAAAATGTTAATAATTCCGAGGTTCAGAATTTGCTTTTCAACTTATTTTTAATTTATTACTGTGCCGAATAAACCACCTTGTCGAAAACTAATTCAAATATGCACAGGAAAATCCCTGCTTCACATGCCGCAATACGCAAAAGTTATTTTTGCAATATTCGAAATTGTCTTGATAAAATATCATTTAGAAAATTAGAGGGTACATCTACACCAGCGCCGGGGTAGAGCGCAGAAAGGGGAACCTAGGTAAACAGAAAATTGTTGCAAATGAAAACCTTTGCACATGAGGCAGCTGTGGTTATTTGTTACACTGGAAGTTCCCTCTTTCGATATCGCAGTATAAGCATACCCTATCTTTCCCCGTTTACCTTTATCCTTTTACCTCTTCTACCAGGACCCTTATCCCTTTCGATTTAATCACGTATTGATTTTCATTCCTGTTCCAGCAATTATTCATTAGATTGCGATTTGTTCTGTTTAAAGTCTTGCTCAGCTCAACCAACCACTGTTCTACGTCGACCTCTTTATGTATTTGACCCGTTCACCGATTCACTACTCGTCTTTCGTCGTTTGTTATTTTTGAAACTCAATTTTGTAAGTTTTTCCTCTTCACCTGTGTTATTTCAGCAGTAAATCAATAAGCACCAACAGAGGTAGGTGGGGGTAGTTCTCTAACACTTTTATGTTAAATCGATGATAGACTAAAGATATACGAAGGGGATACTCTAGACTGAGATACTCGAGAAACCGATACGACTATATAGGAAAAACCATGGATTCTTGTTTCGTGCAATGATGACACCCTACCACTCTGATTGGTAACCTAAGCAGGTTGTTGTTGGTAGAGCAGATGGCCCTAATCGCAACAGGTGGCCTTTGTTCAGGTATTTTTATTTACCCATTTCCTCCTTGATGGGGTGCTAATCAATCGAAACGCTTTGTAGTCCCCATTATTGAGCCATTCATGGCGAACAAAGCCTGTAATGAGGTTGTACAAATATTGGAGTACGGAATGGTAAAATTAATTGGGCACGGGAAGCACTATGATGAAGTACGATTATTTGCCCTCATTGGCGGCAATGCTGCTGCTGCTACTGCTACTGATTCAGCATTTTAAATGCATCTGAAAAAGTTCGATAGTGGTAGAATTGGGTCAGAACGAATAAGACTTCAAAGCCGTAATATTATAGGTTGACTTGAAGGGATAGAAAATCGAATTCCTTTGTATATGCATTTATTGCAATTTGAACAAAGTGTTAACAAATCTCATGCTGAGAGGTAAAGGACAATTAATTCACCAGGAAATTGAAAAAAGTGTAGGACGAAAATTGGTTTTTGTCTCCCTCAATGCAGAATACTTTTCTGTGGTGGTGAGGCAGGAGATCTAATTTTACGGACTTTTAATAGTTATAAAAATTTTGAATAAAAATATCAACTGATAGTTCGTGCATGAAAATATGAAATTTTTAAGGTATTGTCTAAGCTCAAGAGACAACCCTATGATGCACACAGCACAATTCAGGCGAAGGGAAATTTTAGGGAATAGGAGATTAGGAAATTTACATAACATCATGAATGTTGCAAGCAAACCACAATTTTTGGTATGAAATTTTATTGTGCGATCAGTCTGACATCCTTTCTGTTAAAAACGTGAGGCGGTAGTGAGATGGACTACATGCTAAGGAACAGGGCAATCAGGATTTAGACCGGTCGCGAAAATATTAAGGCAAGTTTCACGAGGAGTTGTCTGCATTTCCTTCAAACTTAAAGAGGCGGGCATTTACGACATTGGCTATGCGTAGTGGTGTTGCTCTCCACGCCAGCAACTCATGTCCCCTAGCGCTGATATCATGATAAATGCTCTCCGAGTGGTTGGAGGTTGGTATTAGAAACAAGGTCTCACTATCAACGCGAACAAGCCAGAAACGATTGCAGGAGTATAGCTGTCATAGGTGGACCGTGGACTCGTCGGCAGGATGAGAAATATCCGTAATAACAAGAAATATCGAGGTTAGAGAACTTTCTAGGGATTCAGTGACGCGGACCAGCTGAGACGGTTCTTGACAGAGGGACGAAAAAGAATCCGAAGGCAGAGATTTTCTTCAACATCGTTCCATTGCTCGAACGGTATATGTATGTAATAATTTGTTGTTTGAGCTTGACGATGGTAAAACTACCCCGGAAGGCTCTTGCGCATATGCTCTGCTAAGGATGGATCACGGTAATCAGATGGAGTACTATGGCTTAAATTATACTTCCTAGGTAATCCCCAAGAGATGGTGTACAGTTGTACCCGAAGCAGTTCACGTAATATTGGGCCCACCTCAGGGGAGCCATCTTGGTCCATTATCTTTTTACTAAAGATGTCCAACAAATCAAGAGAATCATAGACTGCATTAAGAGTCTTAGGCTTGAATATGCCTGCATGAAAAGCGTGAACACAAAAGGTCCTAGATTGTCGCGGTGATTGCAGGCTCTCGCAGATTCTATTTGGTAGCCTTCCAAATAGAATCTGCTTCCATCCAGTTGGATGGTAAGTATTTTCGTGCAAAATTGCTGTTGGGGGAAGAAACGCACATCAAATCCAAAGTTTGATTGTGTTTGTATTGTATCGAATTAATCTGGAAAATAATAGAGTTCAACCTCTAAGTTTGAAAAACAAAATCAGCGCTGATTTAAGTCTTTTCGGGATTCGTCACCTTTAGTAGGTATATAATGTAATTTACTTGTTTCAGTAACTTTTTTAAATGGTCGTAAATACCTCGAAAGTAGGTTGTTTTTTT
Source organism: Dasypogon diadema (assembly GCA_006980735.1). Classification (NCBI taxonomy): domain Eukaryota; kingdom Metazoa; phylum Arthropoda; class Insecta; order Diptera; family Asilidae; genus Dasypogon; species Dasypogon diadema. Next base: position 16,434 of record QYTT01088508.1, on the reverse strand, counting down.
TACTTTGTGCCACACTGTATCTGTATTTAAGTTAATAGCTATATTTTTTTATCAATACATCGCAATATTAGAGGAATTATGCTCTCATATTAAAGTACTATACAAGTAATTAAGTTAATGTACACTATTTCAACATCAAAATATCTTGATAGTCAATTTATTCAGAGATGAATATGTCGCAATGATCCACCTTCGCATTCCCTTAATTAATATTACCCACGTCAATCATGATAATATTGCTTCAGTTGGAGCACATTAACTTGGTTTAAATATAGAAACAACAATCACAAACTTCCAATTAGAGTTTCAGCTATACCAAGGCGTTAATATTTTGAGGAATTCGCATGAAGAAAAAGCGAATCAATTATCTGTTTTGACTTTTATCTTATTTTATTTCAATCTCCCGCAGTCTATAAGCATAGTCGTTTTTATTTTCCACTTTAAGAATAAATCCAAGAGACACTTATATAAAATTCCTCTGAAGGAATTCTAGTCGGAGACTCTATAAAACTTAACATTGCGCGAGAACTGTGAATAAACACAGTTCAAAGAGAGGGCTCTCCTTAAGAAAAGCTGTGAATTTAATTAGAGAAAAATTCATAAAGGTATTAATTGATGTCAAAGTCAACTCTTCATAGCAAGCAAAAGGAAAGATGCAAATGAAACTAGAGCCTTTGGACTAATTACAAAAACAGTATACGAAATACAAGAGCTGGTACTCAAAGCACTTAACTTACTCTTCTTGTTGAGACGCAACGTGCAATGACTTTTTTTTACTTCATATATTTTGCTCTTAGAAGCACAGTTCTTTCTCACCCTTCTACACTGCGCCCTTAACAGTAAGTTCATCAGTAAACATGTCAGATAATAAAAAAAAACATTAGCCAAATATTTTAAGTTCCATATCTAAAATCCATGGGTTTGGAATGAATGGGAGGAATGAGTTCAATTTAAGCCTTTTTACACATACTCAAAATCTCTGGAGAGAATTAAATAAATGAAAGATTGTCTCTGTTATTTTCTTAATTCACTATTTCACCAAAATTTTTGAAACAGGGAATTGCAAAATTTAAATCGACACTTCTTTAAAGGAAAAACCGTACTAGAAATATAAATCCAACCACAACTCCGTATGTGTACTTTTATTATCGAAATGTGGAAAATGCTAAAAAAAAGCAATAAAATCAAAAATCTAAAAAAAAAACAAATAAATGCTACCCCCATGTCAATTTGCTGAAAGTAGTTTGTAGATACATAAACACAGTGGAACTGACGTACTGTGAGAAATATTGTTTAGCGCTCCTCTTCCCTGTAGCATGTTTTTCAACAGTCCACAGTACCTGTGTGGGAACGCTCAACTCCACGAAGGTAAATGGCATGCAATAAATTTAAAAAGATTGAAAATTTCAAGTTTTTATCGGTTTAACCAAGAGATTCGAGGATAACGCGAGAAAAAAAGTGAACATTGGAAAGGAAATGTTTATGAAAAATGTAGGGCGGACGAACCTGTGGGTGAGAAAAGTCTTTAACACCAAAACCACTGCCTTGTTGGAAGTTGCAACTTACAAGAACAAGAGTGAATTGCAAAATTTTTTGATTTATTGCAGTTATAAGTTACCATCTTCGAGATTTTTATGCTAAGATGGATTACGTGGAAAAATTGAGAATTTTCCAAAGGTTTTCGTGATATAAATATTTTTATCTTTGATAAATGAGTAATTTTAGCATGGTTGTAGTTTTTATATCGTGAACTGAGATTGCACAATCTTCTAAAGGGATGAATAAATAGTCGACTATAAATGGAAATTATTTGTATTTTCTACTAGCTATATAACAATGCATCATTGATTTGGAAGTTGCAGTCTCACTTTATCTTCTGCAAACTTTCTAAATTTTCTGTAATTTCCATATAAATTTCACACTTTACACATTATGTATTTCAAATAATCTCATGAGTTTTAAAAATAGAGAAATATTGTGCGTCTCACTCACATATGTGCGCGGTTGAAGTACAACACGTTCCGTTGATTGTTTTGGCATGTTTTGCTAATTTACGCTAATTTTCTGATTAAAATTGTTTACAATAATTTAAAATCTGTATCGAATTGCAACTGGTTCCGCGTTGACTGCTGGCCTTTGAACACTGCCATGCCAATATAGCTAACAGGCGTAATACCTGGTTTGAAATTGGATTGTACATTGTACACTGGTTCAAGGAATTCTCTAGCTTTCAAATTACCTTAAGATTATACAATATATTTGTCAGACCATCACTTTCGTACGCATCTCTGGACTTCAAATCTCTCTACACTGTCCACATTGTCCGCAGAATCCGTTCGAAACAACGTTATCTGCCTTGGAATTACGCTTTGATCCCTCCCTCCACAATATCCCCCTTACTTACTATCGAAAGCATAAGCATTTGTGTTTAACAATTAATTACTCAATGGAACCTTTCAACTTGAACGTATCGAGTTTGTCTTATTTTTGGCTGTATTTTCATATATTAATACAAACGTATGAATATCTAAATGTATCTTGATACCTAGCCGAGAAGTGCTCCTTCTGGGTTGGAAGGAAAACTCATTATAAATAAAAACCACCAGCCTTGCTTGTTGTTGATCGGTGGACTACCACTTTAGCCTTATTCCGACTACCTACAGAAGCTGCAATTTAAAAACACTAAAGGTATATAAAAATTTAAAAATCATAAATGTATCAAATTAATTAATAATAATTACTTGAAATAAGAGGAAAAAAACAAACAAAAAATCGCCCAACGCAGGGTTTGAACACGCCACACTAGGCGTTTAGGGATCGAAGGGAACGAAAAAGCTGACGCCTTAGAAAAGTAGGAATCGGCTACGGAGTTCAAAGCTCCAGAATCATTTTCCGCCGTTTGGGGAGACATGGTAAAGAATATAACCCTTCTGATTTCCGACCTATAATATAAATACAGTAGTACCTTTCGTTACACACATTTTGAAAAGATTAATGTTTAATAAAATATATAAGTTTGTTCCAAGACTCAACCTTTTATCTAGCGATCAACCCGGTTTTCGGAAAAAACAACACCTGAGAACGTGTTAAAAATTACTAATGATATTAGACTTAATCTTGACAATAATAGAGTTTCTGTCCTTGTGTTATTGGATTGTTCGAAGGCGTTTGATTCTGTTGATCATGATATGCTCTTGAGGAAGCTAAGCGTTCAATTTGGCTTTTCCACTAGTGCTGTCACGCTAATAAGCAGCTACATTAATTATCGCTTCTAGCGCATTATCGCGATAAATGGTAGTTCTGGCTTGGTGGTAATGAAGTCTAGGGTGCCACAGGGGTCAATCTTGGGCCCACATTTATTTTCATTGTATATTGATGATATAAGCTTCATTGGCTTGAACTGTAATATTACAAAGTATTCTGATGATGTTAAGTTATATTTATCTGCACAAATGTATAAAATCAATTTGTTTTGCAATTTGTTGCAAAAAAACTTGGATCTGAAGCATGTGAGCCAATGGGCTCGAAGTAATGGTTTGAAGTTTAATTCTAATAAGACGCAGGCTGTTATTATACATAAGAGATGCCTTGATACCGTGAATGTTCCGCAAGTATACTAGGATGGGAAAATCTTGCCTTTCCTTGAGAGGTTCAGAAATCTTGGGGTTATGTTTAATCATACGAAGTCATAGTCGAACCATATCAATGAAGTTACATCGCAGATTTACGGAATTCTTCAACAATGGTGGAGCATATGCCATGCCCTTTCTGTGAGAATCAGGAAACATTTAGTGGTTACAGGCATCATGCCACTTATAAGTTATTGCGATGCTTTGTACAATTTTATGAATGCTACTGATTTTTCGAAATTGCATTATGCGTCTAATGCATGCATAGGACTTGTGTTTCGCTTGCAACGTTTCGATCATATATCTCCCTTCGCTGATCGAATATTGGGAATGACACTTGAGGAATGTTTTAAGTTTAGGAAGTGCTTGTATGTGTTTAAAACTATTAACGGACTTGCACCTAATTACTTATATAAGAAGTTTAAATTCCTTAACTCACATCGAACTTGTAATCTTCGCGTTCCCTAATTTAGATACCAAAAATTCGTTTTATGTCAATGCTGTGTAAAATTGTGGAATAGACATATCATCCAATGTAAATTAGCCCACTTAGAAAGTCTGTTCAACAGAATCTATAGAAGCTACGCTTGGAATCCTTGTTATTAAGGATGTACCTAAAAAATTTTTTTTCAACATTTTATTTTATCACTTTGTTGACGTGATTAATATGTATACCCATGCCAAATTACAGCTTTCTAAGAGCTAAGCCGCAGACAGACGGACGGACATGCCGAAACTATAAGGGTTCTTTGTTGACTACAGAACCCTAAAAACGCAATCTCAAAAGAACTACTCTTGAAGATATATTTAGGTCATGATGGCAATTTTGATTTCGCTTATCGTTATACTACGGCTAATTATTATGAAAAGGCGGAATATTCTTTGGCTTCGAGAACAAAATTGGTTCAATTAATCAAAACGATTTTTAGACGTTAATACTTGCACTGCTTCTTTAGCTTTAGGGTCACTTAATGCTGTAACAAGTAAACGATAAATTATTCAACACGTCCAGTTGTAACGTTTATTGAGAAACAAACGAATCGTTTTTTACGGCTATAACATCGAAAGTATCGATTTTCATATAATCGTTGGATTATAAATAACTTTTCGACTTTGGATTTTTTCCTAAACATGTACTATACTACATGCAATAACGATTACTTGAGACATTCGAAAGCAAAACTGGTTAGTTTCATGAAATTCAAAGTCGAGGGAAATTGATGACTTCCAAAAAAAACATAGTTCCTATAAATTTTAAGTTTAATATGTAAACAAATCACATAATTTTAAAAATTAGGATTTGTTGGCTTTGGAAAATGTATTCCGTTCTAATGTGTCTTATATGCAAAGCATTGGCTGCGGCGTATAAGTACTCTTTGGGCCTGCAATCGCTTATGTCTCACTCTCAAAATAAAAATAAAAATTTCGTTAAAAAAAGATCTAATTTGTCACAAGTGTTTTTATCTTAAGGACAGGAGATAGAATATATTTTAACAAGAATCATGAAAACTTGAATTTGGATGGCGAATACAAATAGTTCTCTCATATGCTATGTATAGGCACCTAACTCACATGACCTTCCCTATTCCGGACAAAATTCATCATACAACATTCACAGTAACGAAAATTTTGAGCCTAACTATCCGGGAAACAGCGAGAAAAAAATTCAGTGCTAGTTTTAAGAATGGTATTCTCCACAACAACACAAACACAACTTCTATAATAAACAACATCAGAAATAAATTTCCGTGAAAAGTTGAATTCAGACTCCCTTCATTCAGATTTAGTTTTCAGCGGACCGGAAGATGACTAAGAACATTCTTATGACAGTATGTGCATGTCCCGAACATGAATCATAAGTTTTCTTGAAACTTTCAGGTACTGTGCATTTGTCAAAAGTTTTATGCATTTATCATCTGTTCACATTGTTTGACGGATGAGAGCTGTTTAAAACATTTAGAATACTTTACTTGACGTGGACGTTATGTTTTTTTTCTGTACAAAGTACATTGTATGAATAAAACGTATAGTTCTGAGCTACATGAAGAAAATTATATGTAAGAAGTCTGTAGCAAACGGAAAACCATATCCGTAAGTATGAGTGTATGTGTATGAGTAAAGTCAACGAAAATTCAATGACAATGGGAAAGGGCACATCATTGAAATGTGCAGTACACGTTTAATCTTTGTACTTTCTCCTTCGCCCTCAGATCTTCTATTAAAGATAGTTTGTACGAAATGTAAAATCTTTAACTTTATTGAGTTATGAAATATTTTTACATTGTTGTTATTCACTTGACAAACAAATTACATATTTACACACCTAAAACGTTGCTAGCATACCTGAATTTTTTATACAGACGCGAGAAAAGCAACACAACATAAAATTTTGTGTGGGTACCAGCAGCGGACTTGGAGCACCCTTCAGCGCTGAAATAAATGCAGCAGCAAATGGTATCTAGTATTTATTAACGATAACCAGAGCAAGTCTATAACTGAATTAATTGTTTTTATTTCAAAATTTTGTCTAAACCACCCCTATAAAAGTAGCCATTATACTTAGATTAAGATTGAGAATTTTAAACGCGTAGTAAGGATTTCGTGCGATAACAGATCACCTCTATCGTTGACTTTTAGATAGGAGGTGATAGATTAACCTTTTAACGCTTTGTATTAAATTTAACCTGGAATTCATGGGTTTGCCCACTCTGCGGTGGGGAGGATACTCTGTTCCACAGATATTTTTTCCGCCCAGTGCTGGTTAACCTAATAGAGCGCATCGGCCGCAAATGTTGGTATTTGGCATCTTGCTTGAAGGTGGGAAATGGATATCATACCGCTGACATCACTGAGATCCACCTCCCCTAAAATTACCCCCTACCCTGAAGTTACCCCCTCCCTCTCAAGATGGCGTTCAAAGACGAACAGAAGAACATCACAGGATAACGACCAAAGAATCATTTAAAAGAAGACACTTGTGGCACGGTACCTTACTTGTCTCGATCGGTTTTGTCCTTGAGAAATTATTCCAAGTCAGAATTGCAAAATGTGAATTTTGTGGTCAACTTTCCAAAAATCCACGTTTTTGAGCGCCATTTTGGAGTGAGTGCATTTAAGGAAGGGGGACGAGATATCTTCGTACAAACGTTGATCAGGATACTTCAAGGATTTGATTGGTGTATCGCATATCGATTAATTACTGCACACTATATGTAAGATAATTTAACTAAAGCCGCTTGTTTTTGGGACGTTAATTTTTATAATGCTGTAAATAAAGTTAGCTTATATACATAAAAAAATTATATCTACAATTATTGTTATTTATTTTGCATGTGTAAGAGTATACCGGGGGCGAAAGAAATTCAGCACTATAGTAATACTACATCAATATGTGGGATAACAATGACTAATATAGGGTTCGGTCCAAAAAACGGGATTAAGAATCCTTAAATTTAATAATGAAAGAACTCATATATTGAATTCCAAACCCGGGACTAAGATGAGGCAACCGAGGCACCTGCCTGAGGTGAACATGTATACTATATATTTACATACCCCTAGAGAAATATAACATTAAAAGTTAATATATGTATACTAAAATACCCAAAACAGAAGCCAAAACTTTTACTTTACTTTGATCTTTGTTTCAAGCAAGTATACATACTGCGAATGAAATAACTTTTATACATAGGTAAAGAGTAGGAATAAATTTCGCCTAAGGTAGAGTGCTGTGGTCCAGCAATTTTCAATTCCCTAAATTTCAATATTCTCCACAAAATCAAATAAAACTCTCAGTAAGATAATTCAAGGTGGTTCCTTCAAGTTGCCTCACTTGAAAATTTATATATACTTTAGCAAAATAAACTTGGGAGTTGTTTGTGCCTTTGCTCAATCAAATCCTTTCGAAAGTCCTGTTTAATCTTTCCGGACTCAACTTTTTGGAATTATTACCTTAATAAATCTCTTGTGTCTTTAAAATTCCAAACTGGCCGAGAGTATCTGGCAAACCTTGTATTATCCACAGGAAAGGCATATGTCGAGAGAATTCTACCCCTTCCAAATTCATGATACACCCAGCTTAACTTTAACACCAAGTTTCAGCAATTGTAAATTTTCAACTGCAAGGACAGTAACCGTCACAAAATCAGAAAGCATTGTCGAATGTACTCTAAAAGTTTCTTCTAGGGAGCAGAAGAGGTTTATTTGGGGGAGCACAGCGGTTCCGTGCAATGACCAAAAAGTAGGTGGACAGTTTCACCTTCTGAAAGTTTTCATCATTGTTCAGGGTGAATTACCGGAACGGAGAACACTACATAACATGAACTCGGTTAAAGGAACGACCGGTGATATTGAAGCTGACGTCCACATTAATTTCAACCCAGTTCTTATACACCTCAGTAATCTTAGTAGTTCTTCATACTGTTAAAAATAGAACAAGACAATAATAACAGGATCCTACATTAATAGTACATTTAGGGAATGTAGGTCGGTATTCCCAGTGTAGAGGTCGAAAAGCGGCTGAAGGATTTTTAAGCAATAGTCACATCACGAACAAGGAGAAAGCAGAAATTCATGCTGAAAAATGTAGACCTTTCACCTAACTCCCCGCACGCTTAGTTGCCTACAACAATTCTTATAAATTATTCAGCGTCCTATATTGATCCAGTGCCGCTGTTGCCTAGGTCGACCCACTCTGTTTATGGTGAAAGTTGTGACATGTGTGCGTAACTTCTAGCGCAGGTGACCGCACGAAAAGACGTATATATAGTTACATTACTTTACTTGGCTTTTTACAACTTTCTGGAAAGTATATTAGTGTTTTGCATTTATAACAGTGGCGTGCGAGACGAATTTTACATAGAATTCACTGGGAACTGAGATTTTTAATAATTCCTACATGGTGTTTTATGTAAATTCGTTCCAAATTATGCCCGCATATAACTAGTGTGTCGCGTATGAATGCAGTCTTGAGTGGAAATTAATTACGGTTTCAGGTCGAGGTAGTTTTTATGGAAACGAAAAAAAAAGTTCAGCTAATCAATCTCTTCCATTTTTCCCCTTTGGAAACCACAAAAACTGAACAAGAGGAAATTTTTTTTTTAATACTTTTACTATATACTTAATACTTATACCTATATACTTGATACTTAATAGTACCTTTTGTTATTTTTCTCTCTGAATAGTACGCGTTTTTAACTACATTTTTGCTAACTAAACATACAGGGTGTTTCCTTTGTGACGGTCCAAAAGAAAAATAACAAATAAAATTAAAAAAAAAAAAAACTGTCATTTACATAAATTTTTGAAAAAATTGAGAAAACCCGAAATTTTGTTAACATTTAAAACGAAATTTCACATTTTTTACACGACTGTGTCTCCAATGATAGCAGGTAGATAAATTCCCTCCTTTGCTTTGGATAGGGTAGTTTGTTAGTAATGTTTTGGCATTGGATTAATGTCGCTGCGATGATTACAAAAGAAGATATTAACAAAATATGAAGGTGACCTTCCCAACAAATGAGATATTAATAATCACCCTGTAAATCGGAAACGGTTGACATTGCCCCTCCCCCCCCCTTTTTTCCTCCCCTCTATCACCTGTCATAACAATTTTTTGTTTGGCTACGTGAGTTCAATCACCCTGTATTTAGCGGACGGTCTGCTTTCAAATGGACCTCGTCGGACTTCAAATTATCGTCATTACATTCAATACATTCTGTACACTAAATCATTTATTATGTAGTGATGTTAAAAAATCTCATTACTTTCTTGGGAGTTTCGTAGAATTCAATTCTGACCGTCCCTCCAAAATAGTGCCTTTTGTTATCGCAAAATGAATTCGTTTAGTGATGAACAGAGCTAAAAATCTGATTACCTTTTAGTTAAAGAGAAGAAAAGTGTCCAGTTTCAGTACAATTGAACTCAAGTGGTGAATACCTTCATGCGGCCGTGAATCATGAGTTGTGAGAATCTCATGACCTTCCACTCCCTTAAAACTTTGCGTGCCGAGAAATAATCTCCAAACGCAATGCTCTCATATACATTGAAATTACTTGTGATATTCTCATGTAAGAGAAGCGTGTCCCTTGCGGCACGTATGCGTTATACGTTGAAAGCTCTGTAGGAACAAAGTTTTATCAGCTTAAAAAACCTGTTTCAACGGGAAGAAATTTATTTACTTTTGCGATAGATGGTTTAAAACGTTGAATGCCGTTCTCGTAAGAGAACTACTCGGTAAAATGAATTTATTCGGAGAGAGCTTTTAAATGGCGGTCACCGGTGATCACCATACCAGTCAACATGTTAACCCTTCGACACATAATGGAATGCCCGGTTATCCAAGAACATTTCTACAGCTAATTTTTAATACAAGTTTTCGTACAAATTGTATGGTGGATACCCGGGTATCCCAATATGTTTTCACATAGATCTAGCTCATTATGCGTCGAAGGGTTAAATGAAAAAATGAGTACGTCTGTATCCCGGGTAGATAGAGTGGATACGACTACTATGTTTTCCAAGAAATCATTTCATTGTCATTGATATCGAAATAAAAGAAAAGAAGCAAATGGTTTTTTTTTATTATAGTTTTAATGATGATGTGTGTGTTATTATTATTTCACTTATTATTCCATTATAATTTTAATGATGAAAATGATAGGTCTGTAATATGAAAAGTACACACGATACATCGAGGTTACTTATACAAAAAACTATCATTGATCGTAGGTGTACCGAAAGAGGCATTGGGATTTATATTTAGATATTTCGAGCACTAGTTTTTAAGGTTTCAAAACCTCACTGTAACTCAAAACGAAGATTGAATCAAACATTTTTATATTAACTTTCTTCATATTACTGTTAAGTTCTGAATCTATTATATAATTTTTAACAAGACATGTATTCGTTACCTACATCTATACTTATTGAGTACCATACATACATTCAAAGGCAATGGGATGTTAGACAATGAGGCGTAACAATAAAAGTTATGGATATCTTGCAATAATTGAAGGATCTAAAACAATTCCCAATATCACGTTTTCTGAGATGTGTATCTGCTTAAAGCTATGCTGTATATATTATAATATTGACCACTATAAGGCAAGAAAAAATCTACGCAAAATTTCTTACTGCGAGTTTGAAATTCAGATGGGAAATTAATTTTGTAAACTCTATTAAATCTATCTATCTTGTAAAATGTAAAGATCCACAACATTCACCGTCTGAAATCTTTGTCCTACAGCGCAAAATGAATTATGGTATCTATGAACCTCATAACCTGACTTATGATGTTAAAAAAATATTGTTAATTGTTAGACTGCAGATCATAATAACAATCAAAATAGAATTATTTTTTCCTTTTTTAGTACATAAACAAAATAGTAATGAACGAAAATAAAATTTATTCATAAACGATGAATTAGGACTCTAGGGACCTCGAAACTTGTGGGGATATATCGAATTTTTCAATTCGAAAAATCGGACCCATTACAGTAACTCACAAATGAGATATTAATAAAATAATTAAAATTTTAATGAAATTGTTTATGTCTCATCGGTTTTCTCGTGCGACGTTTATAAACAAAGTTAAGCAGTAATTGGCGTGGTCAGTATTGAGATAGTAGATTGACTTGGTTGGATTCACTTGACGTAAATATTAAAAATCAAATTTGTGAAAAGTGTACTAAACAGTTTAAAAAAATAAATTGCGGTTAGTTATTACGAAACGGCAGTCGTTGAGGTCGCCGTTAAAATTCTCCATAAACATTCTCAAATTTCCTGAAAAGTTATAAAAAATTCAAATTCATGTAAAAAGTTGCGATGGAGCTAACAATTTCACAATAAAAGTGAAACGAAAAGAAGTGAACTTTTATGTGAGTGAGCTGTGAAAAGAAGTGAAAAAAGCAGTGCTAGGCAGGTTTCAAGTGGAGAGAAATTCTAAAGAAGGCGGCTTTGGTTACTTTTTTCAATCAAAAAAATTAAGTAGCTAACCATGCTAGTTTTCTATGATTATAATAGAAGAAAAGTAAATTTCTTTTTGCACCAGGTGCAGCCAAAGCTTGGTGCAGCGCGTACCTCCAACAAACTCTTCCCGCGTACCCCACTTTGGGAAACACTATGGTATGCGATTATTATTCTTTGTTAGAAATGAATTACAGTGTGAGGCGGATTAGAAATCTAAAATATTGAAACTTTACTATAAAGTGCCGTATTTTATGTACGGCCTACTCACATAATAGTTTTTCGAACTCTGTATGACTTATTAGTCTTCGTTAATCTGCGGGTCTAATATAGGCTGAAATGGATAATTCAGTCTTCATTTCCTTTGCATTTTTTTAATGTGCCGTATCGATAGCCACCGGCGAATCATTAGTTCTGAAATACCATATTGGAGAGATTGATTTCATTTCATTTTCAACATTGCATGATGCAGTGTTTTCAATTTACCTCACGGCATCTAAAATGAAATCATTTGCCCAGGATCTTCGGATTGATTTCCTAAGAGATATTTGCGAGGCATTCTAAAAATGGATAAGCCAAAACTAGAAAGACAATTACGCAGGAGCGGCTCGCCTAATGTGGCCACACCAAGAATTTTATGTTTTTAATATTCCCAAATTTGGAACTAAATATTTCCACCAAAATTTTGTAACCCAGAGACTTAATAACTAAAAAGGAGATTTTTACCTTGTGGCCACAAATATTCCTTCTATATGTAAAATAGGTGATTTTCATGTATTTTTTAAAACATTAGAAATATTTTTTATTTTATTAAATCGCCATCGTACCCAACTTACATCGCGAAAGTTTTTAATTAAAAAATGAAATAGCTTTTAAGTGAGAAGGTAATTTTAGAATGAATAACTATCAAAATCCAATTCGTGGGAATTTATTCTGATTTATCTTGTAAATATTGCAATATCGACACATTTTGTAAAATTAAAACGTGAAAGTCAACCCCTACATTGTAAATATTACATTGTAAATATTACATATAAGCTATGTATACTGAAAAAAATTAATAATTGTACCTTTTTATAAAATTCTATTTGATTTTTATAACGAATAGACAATAACATTACAATATTTCCGAACTCAATCCACTACGGACTTTAGGATACTTTTAGAAATTATGAAATCATAAAACTTTATCGCAATCGCCTGAAATAAAATGAAAAATTCATCGCCCACATAGAGCACCTTCCATTCCATTACTAATTATAGAGCGAAGTGAATTTAATAAACGGAAGTAAAATTTCGTTTTCTATGGATATGAGCAAATTCAAACAGCCTAAATAATTCCTTGGTTGCTTTCTTTAAGGCATATTTTCCAAAGAAGCTGGAGATGAGTATGAGATTTACTTGGACTTGAACACCATCGTTTATAGGAATGAAAACCGCCACCACTTTCTTGCCTCGAGAATGCGCAATTTATTGAACGAAAAATGGAACCCGAGGTTTATAAAATTAAATATTCAAAAATTTCTTTACTCTTCAAAACACTTTATTTCGTGGTGAAAATATAAACTTCGAAGGCCTTGGCAAAACGCAAAATCAACACTGTAACAAATTTAAAATTAGTAATTAATTTGGTTCAACAATTCTTAACCCCTGCTCTCACACCCCGGCGACCTATAAAGCGGCGTTATTTTAGCTGAACTGAAAAGGGGTAAATATCCCTTTAAAAAGTACTTTTGACTCGAAAAGACATGAAGTCTCCTAAAGGTGCTGAGAGTTAGGCAGTATCGAAAAAAGGGAACATTTGCAGGGGTTGAGGTGGAAAAAGTGAAGTGGAACCGCAAAAGAAGTAGTACGTACCGAGCGGATGAACTGCCAGCTAACGCGTGTATATTAGAAATACTGTGAGAGGGGAGAAGTTAAGTTGGAGCACAAGTAAAAAATAATCTGTGTAGTGGGTTGGATGGGGTGTAGAAACAAATTCAGGGTAGCACAAGTGGTCTATATACGTGCATATATTGCACTCTCCTGTCTGTTAGCAGCTTTAGTTTATGATGTTGAATTATACGAAGGATTTCGTCGAGTACACCCTGGAAGGTACCCACCATAGTATGCACGTCATCTTCCCTTATAGCTCCCACTTTGTCACAGCGTGAGAGTTTTCTTTTATCTCCTCCACTAACAAAAAAATTTCTTATACTTTCAGTGGCATGCAGCACCGTTACGGTAACAAAATGTCAAGCAGCGTTGAGGACACTTCAAGCATTTCCATTCTTTCGGCCAACATGCCTTTGCAAGGAGCCAGGAGTTGATCCAGACTGCAATAATTTTCGAGATTTTCTTTTTGATCATCCGTGCGGCTTTGTTCTTAAGAAAGGTACGTTGAATTTTATATGAATGTGAACAATCCATAGAAGAACAACCCTGGGAAGGGTAAGGTAAGTAACATACGGATGGGTATGTGTAAATATGCGTGTAACTTAAATAATAAGAGATGCGGGAACGGAAAGTCGAAGGTAGATAAAAAGCAGTAGCATAGCTGGGAGGGTACTTGAGGAACAAAGCAATTTAGTGTTTGAAAATGAATTGCTAAAGAGTGGCGGCGGAGGAAACAAATTTTTTAAATCCATTCTCTCATCGGGAATATTTTTGAAAAGGTTGCTGTGGCAACTTGAATAAGTCTAGAACCGTCTAAAATCTATTCCTTGCTTTCAACGACTGTTGACTTACTCTTTTCTAGAATATGCAATCTTGTTCTATTTTATGAGTAACTTCATAGCATAGAAGGGAGTAAAATTATCAGAGTGCATAAATTGCAAATCCAAGTAATATAAATCAGAAAACCCGTTTTCATAGCAGGGAATTCATAGATGTGTGCATCTGGAAACTACCTGGAGCATATAGAGTTAGTAAATTTCAAAGATATTTAAAGATGTCAATAGAATTGATAAAAGTAGCAAAAAAAATTGTAATAAATGAAAAAAGGGAGATGCACAATGTTGGATAAAACTAAGATGTTCTTGTTTTTCTACAGTAAATATAATATAATAATTGAGCCTCTTTTATGTAGAAAATAATAATACAATTCAATGTATCTGTTGTTCTTTAAGTTTATCTGAATTTTTCAATTTTTTTTTGCTTTCCATGAAATTCCTTTTAAAATAATTTTTCAGCTCGTAGTTGTAAGACGATATGGAAAATATTCCATCAATAAAAAAAAGTTTGAAGTAAAGGTGTGCGGGCAGCAATAAACATTAAGGAATACAAGTCTTCGAAACACCAGAGTTTTTTAATGCCACTTTTTCAAGAAAGGAATTTAACCAGTAATTTTCTTGACGAAAATTTCCCAAAATTTTCGAAAAAAGAAGATAAAGAATTTCTAATAAGTGGCTTTGAAGTCCATTTACAAAATTAAGTGTTGCCATCGTGTCAGAGGCCGGCAAATTCTTTAAAGGAATAAAGCGAAAATTTGAGCAAAAAAGCAGCTGCAGAAGAAAAAAAAGTTTCTACATTAAAATTTATTTGGCTTTTTTTCTAACTTACCCCAAATAGATTGTCAATTCAACTGGTACTCAATACCTGCAAAATATATCTTGTTTCTGTAATCTTTTATTTTCTTGAATAAAATATTGAATCATATTTCAGATAATTTCAAATATTATTATAAAATTGTTGTTCAACATTATACTGTTAAAAAACTTGGAGCAGACATTAAAATTTGGAACTTGAAACGGTCTTAAATCAAGTTTTCAACAACTGCATTTAAAAATAACTATTTCAAAAATAATTCAAATTGTGAAATCTACGGCTGTTTGCATAACTGTTAACTGCTAAAGCTTAATATAGAGATGTTACTGGCATGAAAAAATCTTGCATCGATAACACTGGACCAAGTTCAAAGAGAGGTCCGCTTGAGCAGAACCGCTTTTTTCTCAAAACTCTTTATGATGCAATCAGAGGCTTAAACAGCAATTTCACTAACGTTCACAACTCTACGAATACGGACATGAGCAAAATAGTACATCCAATACGGCACGGATACGGAACTGATACGGGTCTGATACGACACTGAAAAGTTAGTAATGCTCCTAAACCCTGAAAGCATTATAAGGCTGAATGGGTCGTTTTGTGTAGTTGGATATAACAAAAAATACAATGCTTCCATAAGCTGAACAACAGATGCCTTTTAGATAGTGATTCCGACACAATATCGATCCTAAGTATACGACCAAAGATGAAAGAAAACTTGGCTTAGCGATAGTAAAATTAAAACCATCAGAATATGGTGTCCTAATCTCAATCTAATTGAGAATCTTTAGAAAATCGCTAAGATGGAACCTTTCGAAACCTATCGAAGTGAATGATCATCAATTTATAAATATTATGACTATAAAGTTAATAAATTCAATGCCAAGGAGACTCAAAGAAATGTTGAAAAACAAACTAGAAAATACAAAATATTAATTCCAAGTATAATTTATGTACTTTTGTGATATTTGAAATGCTTCTTACGTAAGAGTTTCTTTAGTTTCGTCCATTTGGAATGCAAAGCGTTTCTATACCGCACATACCAAATTATTTTAATTTATTAGCTACTATAATAAAACTTTGTAAATAAATTAACCTATACTTTTGTGTCAATACTTAATTTCTTTGTTTTATGCAACACCCAAATGCTATTTATTTTAGTTTTATTCGACATGGTACTCACGTCCTAATTTTAAAACACTATTCATTCGCCTCGAAATTCACTCGTGTTTTATCCTAGATTTTATACTCACAAAAAAGTACTGTGAATGTTTTAAAAAAATTACCTTTCCTTTTATAAATAATCTCTTTATTA
>QYTT01088504.1:0-27965 GCA_006980735.1 Dasypogon diadema | reverse complement strand
TTTAGGATTTCTTTTATTTTTGCTTTAAGAGAACGTCTGCTCTAGTTGGTTGGTTGGTTTGTTTGAGTCTGATTCGGTTGATGGCAATAGTCAAGGGTTCTCCATGAAAATGGCAAATATGTATATGTTGTTGCTTTTACAGTTTGAGGACGTTTGCCTTTCAATATTCCGTTAAGAAACTACTTTTCTACTTCCTGTATTGCATAAGTTACATTCCAGATTTTCAATTGATGTAGGTATATATTGTTGGTAACTTTTATGTAGTTGCCTAAAATACAGTTTTGTAGCATTGAATACAAAATTTCACTTTGATAGTATCCATTACTTTCCTTAAAAATATCTAAATCCGTTGTTTTGTGCGGAAATATACACATAATTAGTGAAAACCCACGTCAATTTTAAATTTAATTATTTTAAACCCAATATTTCTCTCATAAACTAGTCAAAGTGAAAATCTAGAAGAAAGGTTTTGAATAAAAACGTACAGAAATTGTTGTACCACCAGTTGACTAGCAACGCTATTAAAAGTCTCTATAAAGTATATGAATTAACTCTAAATAAATCGATTAACAGGCATTAAAAGTACGGAGGCCAATAGGCAGCCTTGCTGCATTCTCACATTTATGCTGAGCCACACAATTACTTAATTTCACAACAGTAAAGTTGTGTGCAAAAAGCAATTTTCTGTTACATCGCAGAGGTTGCTTCTAATACCATTTTTCTTTTACTTTTTATAGTGTTTGGATTTGTATCTGTGCGAAAACCACTGACCATCCAAAACTATAACAATTAGAAGGGACTTGATGTGCTTACTACTAACTCTTGTAGGGTTTATTTTGCATATATCCTCTAAAAACAGTTGGAATGCTTGAATATTTAATATTGACAAAATCAAAATAAAGTTGGAAGACTTATAGGCCCAATAATCCATGCAACATTGTTTCTTTACAATATCTTCATTAAAGTTAAGTGATCACTGCCAAGAGGATCTTTGAATGCAAATCTAATAAAGTTGCGCCGACTAAACTTCATATGGGATGCGTATTCTAGTAGTGGCCTGACGAACGAATTATGTAATGTTAGGTTAGAGAACGCCTTGGACCATGGAATTCAATTTGGGACCAAATAATAGCAATAGGGATCAATAATAGCATTATGAATGACTCTTAAATAACGCTATGTTTGCACTAACTGTGAAATATATTTAACCAATCTTAAAGAAAAATACAGTCACCAATATCAATAATAAAATAAAAATTTTTAATATCATCCGCGTAAATTGAAGTTCTGCAATACTTGAAAAGAATAAGGGGAATAGAATAAATATAAGGGGACCAAGATAATTTCCCTGAGGCACACCAGATTTGGCTTTGTGTCTCTGGAGCTAAAACTCCGGTAGGATACCCAATATATTCTCTCTTACAAATAGAATCAAATATATTTTAAAATTATTGAATGAAATTCTACTTTCAATAATTTTAACATGATCACCCAATGAGATAAGGGTAATCTTGTTTAAAATAATAGATAAGAAGGATTTTTTTAATCTGTAAAAGATATCCGCCAACGATTTGCAAACATAAAAATACGTATTTGGTATCTTTTGAGCTAAATTTGGCAATAACAAGTTTTTTGTGGATAGTAGTATGACTGCTATCATTTCAATAAGGTCAATTTATTGACTTTATGTTATTTTTGGTGATTTAAGATTAGAACACGCACTGGGTTTAAAGCAAAAGCTAGAACTGCTAAAGATTACAACTAGGGTTGCCAATTTTACTAAGTTTTAAAAGAGGTCAAGCTAGAAAAATGTTTAAAATTCTTAACTTAAAGCAAAAATTGTACTATACTTATTACATATTTTTATTAATAGGTGACATTTGTCCTGACTTCTGGCAGATTTTAGTGGATTTTAGATAGTTGTATCTCAGTAGTTCATTCAAAACAAAATCGATATATTAGAAGTATATACGCTTAGTCTAAGTCTTATTTCTCTGCAGTTTTGTAATGGTTTTTTGTTCGGGCGTTTAACATTTAGTAATGAGTTTTATAGCGATATAAAGAGCGTTACTAATATTTTATAAAGTTGTTTTTTACTGGATAGCAAATAAATATAAAAATATAAGTTTTCCTGAAAAAGGGTATAAATGGATATCCTTTATAGAGTTAAAAAACAACAATGACAAAATGTTTGAAAAAATGACCGTCTTTTTAAAACAAGATCACTTGGCAACCCTAATTATATCTATCATGCGGTTTATCTTTATCACTATCTAATTTGGAATTATATTGACATTATGTCTATGGCCTTTTTCTTTGTCAAATAAAAGATTTTATTCAAATTTATACACAAAAAGTTCCTTAAATAAGTAAAAAGGCAATTTTGAGTCCGAGGTACTAAAGGACATGTTGTCCTTGCCAGCTGTTCGAAACGATTTCAAAATGCTTTAGGGAGATGGAAACAATTGGATATCATTGTGATATATAAATATAACTGCCATTTTGTATTAGCCTGAAAAATTTCAATTCAAATAGCAGACTTTTACCAAGTTTAAAAGGAAGGAAGTCTTAAAATGTCTCGAGAAGTTCGAAATGTAAATTCTAATAAAGATCGAAAAAATTGGAACAAATACTAAATAGTCTTTGGAGTTAAAAAATTTATCACATGTTTTAATAGCATAAAGTAAAGAGCAAGAGAAATAACCTTAAATTAAATCAATTGAAATGGGTATTTCCCCATGCAAGGGAAATCTTTCAAAAACAAAGATAAAATTTATCCTCAACTATGACAGAATATTAGAAATATCAATGATAATACCATTGAATTAATAAACCCATAAAATAATTTTCATCTTACGAAATTTTTTTATCAATATTTCTTTCCATTTTTTCCAGTTTTTTAACGTGCAAAACGAATCATTACGTGTTCGGCGACAAATCAAAAACTCCCTTAAAAGTTTTAATGGAATGTTTCTTTTCTACAGTTGAAAATAGTTTCGGGACCAAACTTGCAGACATCTTTAACATCATTAAATTATTATGAAAGATGTCAAGGACGGTTGTTTTAGGTAACCATTATTGCTATAGCAAATTCTTTCATTTTCAACCGCCCACCGCCAATCCTTCAATACTAAATATTTTACTTTTTTTTAAAATAATTTCTGTTAACAGACATTCAGATCGGGAATCATTTTCAAATTAATCTCAACGTTCTATCATATGGAATGACGGAATGATTGTATTCGTATACTTATATACCTATTTCCCAAAATTTCAATTATTTCTTAGTGAATGGTAATTGCAGTTTTACCTGTTTAAAATTAACTAATTATCTACAGCACGTTATAGTGTTTCAATTGTGATTATGGGCACTCGATAGTATTATAAAATCTTGGAAATTTAAGTAAGCAGCTATTCGATAGAGAAATTTTCTGACCGCCTTTAACACTAAATAGGTTAAACGTAGTTTTCTTGAAACCACGTTTTTGTTGGTAGAGATTTAAGAAAAATAATTAGAGAAACTAGAAATAGTTATAAAGAGAGTTTTTCTTCACATAATAAGCTACACTTATAACACTATCAAGAATAGTATGTTTTTTATATAAGAACGTGATAAATTTCAGTGGGAAACCAATTTTATTTTCTTAATATGCTTTCAATACTTCTGTTTGCCGTACACTTTGTGCCTGAAACGATATTTAATACAAAAACACCTTTCGTCTATTTTAAACCATTTTATGGCCAAAAAGGAAGCATTTTTGTTTTGTTCAGTCAATCCAGTTTCAATAAGTAAATGTTTCCCCCTTCGTTTATCCAGATATACTCTATGGAAAATACGAGGACATTTTTGTGTATACGATTAATCTATTGACTCCTTTTGCTTTTAATTTATGATGGCTATAAAATATCCTCCATTTAAATATTATAAAATTCTACACTGATATATTTCTGTTAATGTGTAACCTCCTTTTTGTTTTTTTTTTTTAATTTACATTTTAATACAATTAGTACCTATTAACCCTTAAGTTTTGCTTAACTATCTTTTTCATATATACATACATTTTAGCTGTAATATATTTTTTGCTATCTAAAATATGATCAGTTTTCTAATTTCTTGCATCAAATACTAGAAAAAAAATTAGAAACCATGTGAACCAATTTGCTGGCCTTCAGAAAACATAGAAACACTAATAGTAGTTCATTTTAACTGACTGTAAATTTTCTGCGGTATTGTAGATATTGGATTTGATAGTTAATAGTTAATAATAGTTGTATGAATTGCATTTCCCCTAACAAAAACGACAAAACTTTCTTCCCAACCTAATAAAAAAAAATTGCAGAGAACATGTATAAAAAAACGTTCACGAAATCCTAAAAAACTTAGTTTGTATTAAAAAAAAAAATTGTATTGTCCTAATACCGAAAAACATATCTCTTTTCCAAGAGCATAGAAATTGCAGTCGGCTGCAGAAATTGGAATCTTGACCAAACCGATATTGTCCTAATAAAATGGGTATTTGATTTGAAACCAAGGGCGAAGCTGTGACAGAATTAAAGATGGTGTTTTGAATTTGAGCTAGGCTAGTATTCCTTGATTTGAGAAAGGTTTCGAAAATCTAAATCCTTCAATTGCATTTAAAATTTAATCTTATAATACATTTAGTAGGTACTAGATGGTATCATTTTATCCCACCGAACTCGAAAAGTGAGACTGCGGGAGATAATCTCTAAGTCCCTAAGCATGTACACTGTAAATTTTTTTCAACTAGAATCCAGTAAAATTCAACTAGAGTTAAGCTCCTAGATTTTCTAGTTAAAAATCTAGTGAAAAAATCTTTACTAGAATTCTAGATAAAAATTTTACTGTTATCCTAGTACATTTCACTGAATATCTACATATTTTTACTAGCACTCTATTGAAATAGCCATGACAAATATTCTAGTGAATTTACCCGAACCTATATATATTTTCACTAGTACTCTATTCAAATAGCAGTGAGAAAGATTCTAGTGGATTTATCTAAATTTTTATATATTTTCAGTACTATTCTATTCAAGTAGTCATAAGGAGATTCTGAGAAAATTTCTATATTTCTTCCGAAAATCATTTGTAAATTTAGTTGCTTTTACTGTATTGATCTAGTGAATTAAATTGATTCCTTGTAAATTTACACTAGAATTCAAGTTTTGATATTTGATCTTTCAGCGAAAAGAATTAGGAAAAGCAGGGAAAATTAATATTGATTTTAGTAGCATTCCTCCTCCTCTCCACATTGTTATTGTTGTATTAATGAAAAAGGCTTTTGTGAAAAATACATACATATATTTATGCGTTAATCATATTTAAGTTTATAGTTATAGAATACATAGGTAGATATTATATATATATTACACATAGAGTAGGTTTGTATTATACATACACTAGATATATGTAGGAGGTATAAATATATATATTAATGTTTACATTAGTTTGTTGTATATATTTTAAACCACACCATATGGTTTTACATTTTTAATGCCATACACAAATACTTCAAAAGTTAAACAATTTATGTAGTCTATTATCAAATTTTAAATTTAATACATAGTGTAACTTAAATAGGATATCAAAAGCCTGAAGAAAGTCATTTTTGATTTCTATGAAATTGCCGTCCACCATAATATATAGGTTTTTGTATGCACTGTTATTAATTAGAAAATCTGCAAATTTTTCCACTTCCATCACAAAATCTGAAACATTTGAACAGTGCTACTCATTCTTTTTTTAAACTATTTATTATAAATAATAAAGGGAAAAATTGACATGCATTTTACTCACCTTATTTCAGATATACGCCGAAATATTCACACAATATTATGCACACTGACCTTCTCTGCCTGCAGACTTACTTTAAATGAGGCAAATCACAACACACGTGTTTTCGATCTATTTTCACTAGACTTCTAAACAAACAGTACCAGATTTACTAGGAATCCATTGTTTTCACTAGATTTCTAGAAAAACCGAACAGAGCTCGCATAGAGTGGCCAGTGAGAATCACTAGATTCCAGGCAATTATAATAGAATTCAGTAATTCTGGTAATCATATTGAGAAAAGGAACGATTAGTAAGAATTACTAGATCCTAGAAAATTGCAAAAGAATTCAGTACATAATTCTAAAATTATCAAAATGAAAAAAGACATAAGTATAGAAGCAACAACTTCCTTCTTCTTTTGAAAATACTTCATTTCTAGTACTTATCCCACATAATACTAGATTTCTTTAAGGACTACTAATAATCATTTAAAATGCACTAGTTTTCTGTAACGTAGAAAGAATTTATTAAGCAGATAGTTGAAATAACTAGACTTAAAGTATTAATCATCTAAAAAGTAGTAAAATAGTCTACTAGAATAAGCGTAGTCGAAATTTACTGGAAAAAAATTTTGCTGTGTACCTCGGTGTCCCCCAAGGGTCGAATCTAAGCCCATTATTATTTATCTGCCGAAAGTATTTCCTATCTCATTCCTATCGATAATGAACAAATTTTTCTACGCAGATCTATAGGATCTACGGATGATTGCATCCGCTGTAGAATTGGCAGGCACTTTCTACTTCTCTGGTAAATTCATCAAATTGTCTTAACTTCTTATATCCAAAACGATAATTTCTTAATTTGTCCAAAGGGTGCACACTGATACTCTGATAAATTGAGGTCAGAATCGCGAAAATGCTTCCACACAACATCCAAAGAAAAAACCATTGTCGACCTTTATATCCAATGAGGCATTAAAAAAAAACTGAAAACCGTGATTTTTGATAATTACAACACTTACGGTCAAGAATGATTCCCGCATCAAGTCAATCACAATCATAAAATCTTTTCCCCGCCAAATTATACAGTAACCGACAAAAAATGTGGACGTAAAATCAAAGAATTTCTTTTTCTTTGCTCCTTTACGATTTTCCACATTCACCGCAGCCACACACGCAAAATTAAAGTGGCCCCAAACCCGTTTTTACCTGGCTCAGGTGACAAACGCGTTTACTGAGTGACAGGTGGTAAATCGCTCATTATAATTAACCGTTGAATCAAATTTTCATCGTTAACGTTTTTATTTCCCCACAAAACTGAGAATTACGAAAATTACGGAATTTTCAAGAAATCACCACGACTGCAAGGGGGGAAAAAAACTGCCACCGACCTGAATGGGCTGCGGGCAGAACATCGATCGCACATCGATTGTGCGATTATCATGATCACTTGATTACCTGTGCAGCACTCTCTTGACGAGTTCAAGTCACAACTCGCGGTAATTTCAGAAAATTGTTGTAATGAGTGCAGCAAAAAGTGACCGACCGACCAGCGGCGATCAAGTGTCCGGCCCGGGGACCGATAAGGCACTTCGCACACCGCCAGCCCATGAAACCTTGTCGCGCATTAATTTCGCGGCATCCGTTCGCTCCGCTAAAATGACCCATTCGGAAATCTCCGCCAATTTCAATTAACTTACGTAAAGCCCGTCAGAACGGTTATGGCTCCTTCAACAGGAAACCCAGTGCATTTTAGCAATTTTAACAGGTTTTCAAAATCGCACGCGGAATAATTGATCCCGCGGCGCTAATTTTCATTTCGCGCAAAATTACGTTAAATCGTCATCATCAGACCTGGAGCCGCCGCCAATCCCCCCGCCCGGAAAAACGTTTCAGTGCCTGGAACTAGCCGGGAACCAGTCGAACTGAATTCAACGCGATATCGTAATGAAAAGTGCACTTCATACCATGCACCGTCCATGTCCATGAAGGAATTGCAATTGCACTCGACAAAGTGATTGTAATGTCCAGCGACACGCCCCATTATAGGGTATTTTGTAAGTGCTGTTTTGCACAGGAACTGTACCCCGGTTCCGGGGACGGGGACTTGACTAGCAGGACTGATATGGCTTTGCTCTATTGATATGAAGTGGTGGACAGCGGACTACGGACTGCCAGACCAGACAATGGAGACGACAGCCGAGAGCCGATTTGGGCATTTTGATTAGCGCACATAATGACCAGTGGCCACTGCTATAGCGTTCATAGCGTCATAGCGTCACTGCAGTAATGATAACAATGATAGTGCCGGGCATTTTATTCCCAATTATCCGCTGCGCGGTGTTGAAAAACTGACAAATGTCGCAGATATGCCGTGATTTCATTGAATTTCGATAGTCACGTTAAGTGATTTTAGTGGGGCAAAGGTAATCAGGTGGGAGGTATGCTCACCGGTGGGAGTCGTTAATTTTTTAGTTATTGTGCTGATGAAAACTCTTTGGGGTTTTAAATTCTGCAAATGATATCCTCCAGTTAATGGGAAACTGTAAAGTGTTTTCAATATTGAACAAATTCAGAAATGATATCGAGCTGAAAGTCACACCAGGAGTTGTTATGTGTGGATAATGAATCTTTCGCGCGAGAGTTTCCTTTCGAATATGGGTAAAGGATGAACAGTGAATTATATGAACTATTTGGGTTCCTAACAGAGTTAATTTCAAAAAATATAGCAAACTTAAATTGTCTAGTCGTGACTGGCCTAGAATGAACTACCACAGGTTGCTTAAAGGAAACCCGAGGATAGTTGGAAACTTTCAAAGTTTTACGATTCGAAACAAGGTCTTCATACATTATATGTAGTTAATTGGTGAAAATGTGACACAAGTTCTGAACAACTGTTTTGTATAGGCCACTAAGAATTTTCGAGGTTCTATAAGTAATAATTATGATGATGAGCGGGTCCTGCCTTTGTCCAGGTATGGAAATTACATTTACATTCATACTTGCAGAAAAACTACTGCTAATGCATTGCATTTTTAGTTCTAGCAAACATCTGATCTTTTTGCTGAGACTGATGAGTTGAACCCCTAAAGATGTTCTGAGTTAGGCAGTTTGCTCGGTTCCAGATCATCAGTAACATTTTCAGTAAGGTTAGCAAGTAATTCAAATAAGTATGTCACTTTAAAGGTAGTATTGTCAATAAATGTGTTAATTTGAGCAGAGATTAGGAATAAGAGCGCTAGGAGCTCATTTACAAAAGAGGAAAAAGAATAGCACATAATACAGAGCCTTGTGGCACTCCGGTATTGATGGTATGTGAATGTGGGATAACATCGTAATATGTATAGTATCAATCAAGTAACCATAAAAGAAATAAAAGTTATTTCGAATAATAAGATTCAGGACCAAATGCTTAGAGTTTGAGTACAGAGTAGGGTGCAAAAAGCCTTTGAAGGTGTTTGAGATCAGGAGTACCTAGTGATGATTGAATTATTGAATAGTAAGTTTTACATAATATATGTAGAGCACTTAAAACTATGTAGACTTAGGATGTTCGTAATTGCGAAAACTATTCGTTTTCTGCTACGAAGAAGATTCATCCATAGAGGTTTCATGAGATGAAAAATTATTAATATCTATTAATGTCAACTTTCTCAGTCGGGAGTATATGGTCGTCCAAATTTCGAGTGGAGTACTCTACGCAAACCGAAAAATACGGCCGATTCTTATTTCATTCCACTCATGATCACAAGTATGCTTTTCTGTATCTCTTGCATCTTTTTTATCTTTCCTTCTTTACTTTTATTATATATTATATTTTGCTATTTATATATTTTATTATTTATACTCTTGAGTCTAGCGAATTTTATGCAGAATATCTGTAGCTTAAGAATATTACTTCTCTATGTTTTGCACTTATCTGCCCTTACGCCTATTATTTTTCCACTAGCTGAAGCAAAGGTCGTTTCTGATGTAGATCTTAAGCACTTTAAAATATCGGACTGTGATTTAGTCCTCAGAAAAATATTGATATTGAGATTGTCTGACATTATTGACAATTCATTGCTTAACTCCTCTTTTTTTAAATCGTTCATTCAAATAAATTCTCTTAAAATACATAAAATGAAGTACCTGGGCTTCCTGTAAGAATATAGAAAATATTTCATGGAATCTGATCTGGTTCAGAAGATCTAAAGTAGAATATAATTCACATTTTTATGGGAGAGGAACGGGCAATGTCATCTATGCTAGATCAAGTTCAAAGGAACCTCCCCGAATTGAAGTCGATAGCATCAAGTTTCGATACTATGGAGAACTGACGTAGTATCGCTTCACTTTAGCTCGTTTGCCGTTACTTATATTGGCACTGTTTTGATGAAAGGAGTTGGTTTTTTTTAGTGTGCCGCGCTTAATACCCAGACCAAATTAGGCCGCTCTATAAAATTCCTCACTACTTTACTATGTTCTTTTTTCCCTTCAGTTATGAGGTGCATTCAGATATTCACTAGTCCACACATCATGATCCTCTGTTTCCTTCTAACTAGGGATTATATACATCTTTTGAGTTTTGGATGTAGAATAAAAAAAATTAATATTTCATCTAACACGATTTCTTGCTATACTTTGCTCCACTTTGAGCAAAATATGGCGATGCTGTTCTAACAAGAGTCCTTTCAGTCACATTTTAAGGAAACCTGATCTAATTGTGATGGTGTTAGAGAATTCGACCCGTGATGAAATTGCCACCTGAAGATAGTTGGCGATTATTAATTTCCCACATTACACTCAAATTATGACAGTAGCAAATGAAAAATATTATTGAAATTGCGAAATATCTGAATCCAGTTTAATGTATCTATTTCTATAAAATACCTTCAATGTAATTTTCCAAAGTACTACTTGCCCGACACTTTGCATTATTTCTGCATTTAATCGCATGAAAATTAGAAAAACTCTCCGGAGTCTTTTCAATTTTTCTTGGCCTAAATAGTCGCATTTGTCCTTCACGGTTAATCCAAGAATATTGTAGTGATCATGCACGAGCGCTAAATAATTCTAAGTGATCGTGATCTGTGCCATGAGCTCTAAGGTGCTGGTCTTATTGTTCGGCAAAAAATTCCTGTAATAAGTCAATGGCAATGATGAAATTGTATCTTTTCTGTGTGCTGGATTTGTGAAACCAACCGCCAACATGATTTTTATATGGAACAGAGGTAAGCGATGCAACTGCTATGATCATGCAAAAATCATCTATACTTGGTCTGTTTGAATTTCCCTTAACCTGACATGAGTAGCCGGCTATCAGGGCTAATTCGGCAAGTCATTGTTGCCCGGTGAGGTAAAGTGAATTGTGGAAAAAAGAAAATAAACAAACGGCAAAGAATAGAAGACAGCCGCAACGATGATCGCCATCGCCATTGATTGGTGATCGTGATCCTCGTCTGATTCTGACAAATGATTGTCTTTTGTTTGGATATTGATAATTTGAGGGGAGTTAAAGGTGATTCTCGGTTTTTTTTCTTACCTATTCATGGGGCCTCCAGATAAGAGTGAGTAACTTCGGTGCTTACCCAAGATAAACAGGAGGTGTGCCTGCGGTTGTATAACGACTTCGGATGTCTTGCAGTCGATTCTATTATTAAATGAGTGAAAAGTGAATTCAACTTGTTATCTTCGTGATTCTCCGATAAAACAGCAAATCACAATTAGCCCCGTTGAGTCAATAATTGAGTTGTAATGCATGTTATCACTCAGTCGTAACAAAACGAAAAAGGAATCACTCATTAGAGCGCTGCGGGGTGCATTTACCTGGTATGATATCTATGGCGGGGCAGGGGGAATGCAATTGCCGGCCACTATACAACCAAGAGAAAACCAAAAGCAAAACTCATCGTTTTGGGTTTTATTTATAATTTCAATAATTACCGATGCATATCATAATCGCAATTCGCAAACTACGCCAAGTTTTATACAATTCAAGTAGGATAAGCGCCAGCCGCGGCGGGTACCAACTGGGAAAATGCGAAAACCAATTAAATTTTCAAATTGAAACTTGTTAACTTTTCAAATGAGCGGCACGGACTGTGGCATGCATACGCACCTGACGGCTTTTCCTATTACAAATCAGCATTTATTGAAATACAGAGAAAAAAAATCCGCGATAAAAACGATTTTTAAGCAGTTGTTAAACCCCAACCCAAGATACGTCCAGAGGTGTTGTTTCAACAAGTTCCGATTCAAGTTGAAATATTCATAGGCTTATTGTAATTACCCAGTGAACTACACAAGATAGGTTATGCACGCAACCGGTAGTGATACATTTTAGCATATTTGATGAAAATTGAATGCAACCGGCGCGGCAGCGGGCGCTGGGAATGCTGACGCACAAACCAAGGTGGTATGTCAGCATTGTAATAAATTCAATCCAATTTATTTGCATTGCAAAATCGACGGACTTTTGTAAATTAATTACTGCAGATGGATGGTAATGATGACTTCAGTTATGAAGCACCTATATTGAATTCGAGTGGGTTTCTAAAAATGTTTAAACGGAATTTTGAAAATTTATGCATCTCTTGGAAGTTAGTTCCGATCGCTAAAATATACCCAGACGAAGTGAAAGTATTAGCGAATTTTTTTGTTTCACCCTGAAAATTAATTGGATTATTATCTTGTATGGAATAATTGCTGCTGATTACTAAGAAAATTAATCACCTGAGATAAGGTAATTAGGTTTACTCGATTTTTATGATCAATAATAATATATGAACAGCGGAAATTACTATGCAAATTACAATTATTGGAGGTGTAAAGGTGAGATGAAATTAACACCTTTCAAAAGAACAATTTGATTTTATCCAGATGCTAACATTGTTCTAAGGTCATCTGCATGTCATCGTTTATAAATAATATAGGTGTATTTTCATTGTCTATGGGTAGCGATATCGTCTTTTTCAAACTGTTGTAATAAATTGGAAGGCCCATAAGGTCCATTTTTGTAGTGCTTCTCTAAAATTTTTTACAAATACAAAATTTTGTATGAATGAGTTCATGAAAAGCATTTTTTAACAGTCGAATAAGATGGGTATTTTTTAATAAGTGCTGTATAAAAAACTATTGTACATTGCTTTTAATTCTATAGAATAAGTAAGTCTGGAACAGATATACCTCTTTAGATTTTTAACTAAACGGAAGTATAGTGTCTTCAAAGGAGGACTACCTACACTATTTTATTTTGCAAAAAACAATTTCCAAATTAGTCAAGAAAATAGCAGACGGTGTTAGGACCCCATGGACTTCTGCTCCTCTCTCTTTCTTCCTACAATTAAATGCAAATAGATCGGGTATTTTTCCATCAAGTGAAATCAAAATCATTTTGGATTCTGTTAGCAATTATTATAGAGTTTTGGGGTATCACTTGGTCTGCCTCTTTTCTCCCTACAGGGGATCGCAATATAATTGATGATAATGGAGCTGTTTCTGTTCTTAATGAAGATAATTTTACCAATTAGGATTAGATTTAAACTCTTTACATACATCATTCACTTTTACCCTTTAAATCGCAGCTCAATTTTGTCTGATACCGGTAATATGAGTTTTTTGATAATCTATCCAAATTTATTGATGATATGCTATTAAATTCTCCTTTATTTGAAGTCGCTATCGTAGGCGATTTTAATGTTCATAACGTACAGTAACTTACAATTCGATAATCTTCTACCACAAGCATAACTATTCTTGGAATTTTTTACACTTCAGCAACTAATGTATTGCTCCAACTTGAATATTTGACATTCTACTCCATTATAAAACTCAGATCAAGTCTATCGTAAACAAATCTACTATAGCACAGGCCAAAAATTAATCTGATCAAAGTGTAAGACGGAAGTTCTTTGGTAGCCAGAATGATGGGAATGGACTTTTGTTATTTCCTCAAAACTGTCCAGAATAATTCCTTCAGCTCTTGGGAACCTCTCTTTATTCATAATGAGAAGGTGTATACCGATCGAAATAGATAAGACTAGTATTCTTACTGACAATTTCCACGGAAATTTTTAATTTTCGTCTACTTTGGTATGTCCATAACTTCTCTGTCTGTTTAGTACATTCTCAAAATAGAAAAAGAGCAGACTAATTGCAACCACTTCGATTTGGAGCCATAACTTATAACAACAATAATCACAATCAACAATCAACAATATTTTTTCTCAACACTAGATATATATCTCGAAGATCTCTCGTCTTCGTCTCGTTATAACAGATTGTGACGTCATAAAACAAGTTTAGCTGTTATAGAAGTTTGCAGGAAGATAAGAAAACCTGTCCGGATTCGTTTTCTTTGATTTGTCTATACTAACGTCAAAATAGAATCAAGTCAACTGAATAGTTGTCTTCGTCGCGAAACAATCTTTTGATTTAACTGTTATACAAAATAGGTAATCTCGATAGCATAGATTTGAAATCGGACGGGCGTCACTTACTGACGAAGAAAGGCCCTATACATCGATGAGCTATGTACCGCGTGGATTCAAGCGAAGCGTACATCGGCATTTTCTTGATTGGGCTTTTTAATCCCACCTTCATGTTTCTTTTTCGCATTTTATGGCACCTTCTGAGCTCTGGCTAGAGTGTAAAAAAAGTTAAAATAAAATGTTATACTCCTAGCATATTTGCAAAATTTGATGTACTTTTCTAGCGGTTTGATATGGTTGTTATTGAAGTAAAATGCTAACTGGCGTCTACCGGCTCGATGTTCATTATTAATAGATTTCTCGTAATGGCTGTTTGCATTGATGTTCGATCGCAGATGTTTTTTTAATGCAATTTGGACATTAAATTTGGTTTAATGACGGCATGGCAAAGGGACAAGAACGGCGATGCAATGCAGCCAACGAACCAAAAAGAAATGTTTAAAATATCCAAAGACAATTTGCCTAATCCTTGATTGGGGAATCAGCTTGCTCTTCCTGGCACTTCAAACTAATGCCATATAAAAGGATATGATTGAAAAAAAATCTGAAGAATCAAATCTCTATTAGGACAAGTTTTGGTAGTAATATGAGTGCCTTTTGTTCCTCAAGTAAAAAATTAAAAAAAAAAAGTTTCATTTCGGGAGTCATTTTGAGTGAACGAGTTGGACAATTTTATTTCTAAACAATTTCGAAAAAATTGAACAGATATGAAAAGTTCCAATTTGCATCCTTCACGTAGGTGAAATGATGATTACTGTCAGTAGCAACCTGCAATACCTGAATTTAATGTGTAAATTTGAATGTAATACCAGAGAGAAACAGACAAAAGTCTTTATTAACAAAAACATTGTTGATATAAATTTTTACTCCTAATATAAAATTCAAAATTCCTTCCTACCATCAATTAGGGCTGTTTAGTTCCCCCCCCCCGTTTTCCTACTGTTGTTCAACCATAAAATTTTATTTGTTGTAAGGTATTCAAAATTTTTTACATATCAAGTGTATATCTTAGCATCAAAACTTTTTGTGTAGTACACTAAAAAAAAAGAAATGGTCAAATATTCCAGAAATTTTCCAGACGATAGCACCATGGTAAAAAATTCGAAGGAATTCCTTATGAAGTTTCTATGCCTATAATTTGCGTGGCCTTATTAAATGTGTTGTTTTTTTACAGAAATCTAAATCTTATGCATTTTTGTCGGACTACTTCCTCTCTGAACAGTGCTAGCTTAAAAAATAAGTATCAAACAAGTAAATTATAGTAATTACTTGGTTGAGCAAATTCTGTAATTTAAAGTCTTGCCAGTTTCATAATAATTATTCATGTAAATAAATCCAGTGAATTGCTATTGTTCACCATACCAATTTTCTTTAACATATTCAAAAAAATGCGCTCAGAGATGCATGAATAATAAAGGATGGTGTGTTTTGTAGTAATAATGTTTGAAAAAGGTAATTGCCAAAGTTAATGAATATTAACTGTAATTAATTAGATTTTGTAACCACCAATCTTTTATGGAATTCTAATTTATTTAATATGAACTTTTGTGTTATGTAGTCAGTCACGAATGAGGAAAGCGATTTTACTTTGTTGCAAGAAATTTGCATATTAATTCCTTATATGAAAACAAAAACTATGAGTAGAGTTATAAGTGTCCTGATATAAGATAATAGTATAATTAATACAAAAAAAAAAAACAAAGTCCTACAGTGCAGCGAGGTGCAAAATTTGAAGTAGCATATAAAATGTAATTCTATGGAGTCGACACAATCTATTCGATATTATTTCTGATGAATGTCTCGTTTCTTATTTCCTAATTTTAAAGTTATTTCTTTCATTATTTATTTAAAGGAGACTGTTACTGATTCTGCTAAACGACAATAGTATTCCGCAGAAACGAAATGTTTTTTATAACGATATTGTAAATGGTTCTGACGAAATTAAGTATTACAAATGCATTGATGCCGTCACATTATTCACTATCCTCAACAATTTTTAAGTTCAGCCCCAAATTAAAGATTAGCAACCCAATCATGCTACTATGCAATTTAAACCCATGTAATTTGTATAATTGTACAGGACTTTCATTTAAAAATTTTCTAAGTAGTAATCCTAACCTGGCTTGCATCCTTTGAAAATTGTACTAGCATAAAATTTTTAGAAAATAATTAATGAAAGAGAAAATAATAAGGGCCTAAGAATAGCACTCTGCGATACTCCACTAAAAGAAAAGAAAATCAGGACACTTCTCTCCACGAAGATATTTCTATTGACAACCACCTGGAGATTGAATTATTATGGTTATTAACAGATGCCCAATTAATATTTGATTTTCAATTTCTGAACTGCAGATCACCTACTCAATTTCAACTATTTATTTGGTTTTCGAAATATTTAACGATAAAATACCCTCCTTCCTAAATTTGCTACAATTTTTTAAGAAGTTGTATTTTGTAGCACATATTGGAAGACGCAAGTGATTCTTCTGTTACAAAATCTGGTGATGTTTTCTTTCTGTTGCTATTTTGTTACGCATTGCGAATATTACGAAACAAGTTGTGAATTCCTTAATATTTCTTACCAATATCAGTTATTGCTTAATTTAATTTTTATTCACTCGTCCAACACGTCTAAAGCCACTAACCTTAGATACTTTAATTCATTGGCATCGGCCTCAGTTTATATGTAACTGAAATCACACAAAAAAGTAGTCTAAATTAATGAAGGCTTCACTTACAAAAAGAGAGCCGTCAAATTGATTATGTTATTACCTGTTGACATTGAGATGAAGCATTCACTTAAAACAAACACACAGCAGTGAATTGCTCCATTTCTTAATATTTTCTTGTCGTCTTAGACTGTAGGTGAACATCAAACATTTTGTCAAACCGATAGATTAAGTCGCCCCCTCCCCAGGAGTATTACCTGAACAGAAGCAAATCACTTCCTGTAATTAGAATTAATGAATTTACCGTTCACTCAAGTCAGATATTCAATTTGTTGTGCATTCGTTTCGAGGTAATAAGCCGGTGATCATGCACCTCTATGTAGCTGGTAGCACAGCCGATCGCATAAAAGCAGATCTTGTCAATATTCCCACACACACACCTGACGAAATCATTAAAATGTTAAATAAATGCCCTCCTACGATCGCTAATCCCCAACTGAGATTCCCACAACAACTGTTTGGCCCCAGAGATCATTAGAAGCGAGCAAATGAAAATTAATAGCTCCCATAGAGACGCGAATTTGGGCTGTCTGCTTTCAATACCTTAATCGGACAAGGTACCAACTACCAAGCGCGATCAGCGATCTTCACATGCTAAACAGCCTGAAAAATGATGGTGTCCGAAATGAAGTTTGAATTGTATTAATCTCGGGTTTAATCGTCAAATATGATCGCCGTTGGCAGTGTTGGATGAGTTTGGATGGGATTCAAGAGCAATGACAAATGACGTTGTCCTTAAATGTCTGGAAATTTGATTCTTTGACTGATCGTACCTATAAGAAGACAATCTCCAGAAATTATTGCTTCGTTATTTTATCTATTTTTTTGTTTGCTTTTTTATTCGCACAGGTCCATTATCAGTTGATCGTTTTCCAGAAGTTGACGATGATGTCGATGTTGACGTTGAACAATGCAGTGATTCAGAGGCGCCTACTCGAACGTCCCGGGTGGCCCAGGCAGCATGCGCATCACCACCTAGCCCATCAGAGGATGATCGATTATCACCGGAACCAGTTCAGGTAAGCAATGAATTTTAGCCACCTACGGCCGGCCCATTTCATTAAACCGCTCATTACTTTTCACAGACACGTCAAAGTATAACCGGATCGTGTAATTGTGATGATCTCAAACCAGTCCAGTGTCACCTGGAAACCAAGGAATTATGGGATAAGTTTCACGAATTGGGAACGGAAATGATCATCACAAAAACGGGAAGGTAAGTGGCTTTTCTCACAAATATCATCCTTTTACCTGCAAATTGTGAAAACCCTAACCCATCCACAAAAGGGTCCACAAATATTTTGATGTCCCATTGTCATAAGGTGTAGCGAAATCCCTGATCACGATAACCGTTGATCGAATCTAATTCTTGGGCCATGTTTACACAGTCCCTTTTTTCAAATAGTGGCCATGTCGTGTTTGTTGTCCCGGCGCTTATCGCCGTTTTGTGGGACGATCACATCTGTTGAACATAATTCCGGCTGTGTTTGTTTATTTAGAGATTCGGCAGTTTAATTAGGCGGATGAGGACGGAAGAGCTGCCACATCAATAGATAAGACACGGGCTCCCCTGATTCTGTTCCACTGGCAGTGTAAACCTTACTTTTTGCTACTTATTAACTATCCAAACTGAAAGTTGACTGTTTTTTCGGTCTGTCGAACGTGGGTCGCGTTCGAAGTCATTAAAGTCGGCACTTGAAGCGTTGATTACGTTGCTGTGACTTCGGCTGGCTTGTAACGAGCTCCTGTAAGTGTGCCGGCGGCATTTTCTTAAGATTTTCTTCATAGTCAGAGAAGAGCTACGTTTATCGTGCGTTTCTTCGGCGGGCATGAGTTGATGATGGCTTTCTTGTTATGAGTTGATTTTTTTTCCTCTCAACTTTTGTTATACGTTGGTCGGTATGCACAAGCCGACACACACACACACACACACACCTTTGACAGATCTTAATTACTTTTGTTTCCGATAAGTAAACTTTTGTTTTGCATCCAGCTCCCCGGGTCTTATTCTTTCGAAATTTAAGACTTTTGTGAGGACATAGAAATTGGAGGTCTTTCAAGTCATGCTGAGCAAATTTTTCGAAATTCATTCTCACGGAAGTTGTGAAACAAATTTTTCAATGAAGCGGAGTACCGGGAGTGATAAAATTTGTGAAGATTTATTGACGGATATTTTGAAATTATTTTTTTTTCTGGCATTTTACTTCGAAAGTAATTTAGTGAAACGTGGTTTTTTGGTAGTCACGTGTTATTTTGTTACTTGTGGATTAATTTTATTTAAAGTTGGCTCTTATTTATAGTTTCAAGCTGTATGAAGTCTATTGCCATCGAAGTGGGCATTTCACTTACAGGCGGGTTCCAGTAGCTCAGCTTTGCTCAAAACTGGTGCCGTGGTCAGCTGTATGCTCGGTTGCACACTATAGTCGTATTCTCCGATTTATGTCTCGCAGCCCCTTCGTACACAGTTCCATTTGGTGGTGGAGCCTTTTCCACCAGTGCCTCATTTAACTCATCTTTACAGCGCTTATAAACCCAGGACTTCTTAATTCGATTTTGCTCCATGTTTTCTAGTTTGCTATTAGCGCTTTCTTCCTCCCTAACCCCCCTTGCCTTGTTAGTAGTAAAACATATCTACTTGCTAACAAGAGTTTGAGTAATTGCGAGTAGATAGAAGTACTTAGGAGTACTTTACACAGCCCAATAGAACGCAGCTCTAGTTGTCCAACGTTACTCCGGGTAAGCTCAGAATATTTCCAAACATAAGGAAAACCAAAATAGAAGAAAACAACTCTCTCTTAACATATAAACATATTTTTCTAAAATCAAAACTCCAGAAATGGATTCTGACTGAAAAAATAACTTGGTATAATGTATGAAGTATACCGCAACGTTTTGGAACAGAATAACTTGAAAATTAAGCAGAAATCATGAAGTAGTTACCCTTTTTTACTTAGGTGTCGAACTTGCCATTTAATCTTCGGTTTCTGCACATTTCAACTGGATTTTTAGGTAGAATCCATGGACCAAAACCAACCGTTACTGGGATTGTATATTAACAAACTAAATGCTCAAATAAAATATTCAAAAACCAAACATATCAGGTTATTTTTTTTTAACTGAAGACTACCGTCAAGGTTCCATCAGTCAGTATCCATGCTGGAACCATATTTGCCAATAATTAAAACCAAATCGATTTCAAATGAAAATTTCCTCTGATGCAATAAAGTTTAAACGATTTCCCCTCGAGAAAGATGAGCCAAGCTCATTAACATTAAATACCCATCAGTCTAATGTTCAAATAACGCAAAAAATATACCCTAAAGCCAACCATAAAATTGGGAGCTATCATCCCAGGATCATTAATAACAACAAAAATTTAATATTTTGCAAACAAACGTGTCGAAAACCGAAAAAGCTAATTTAACACTTGTCACTTAGCAACACTTAATCCCCAACAGTTTTCCAATAAGCCACCAATTTATGGTCTGGGTACCATTTGCGCTGTCTTAAGCCCCCATCAGGCCATCACCTATATCATACGCAGCAGTTGGACGAAAAAGGTAATTTTTTGGTTGGATGTGGTTAATGGTCATCGCTCCTTTATAACGACAGAATGTTGGATAAACAAACAGACCGGACGAGGGAAGGTGATTCTCTAGCCCAGCAGCAATTGAACGGCATCCATCCTGAGGGGTTGGAGGCGCAGGTGAGAGCACACGTTATAAAACACGGGCCCATTTCAAGTTTTGACATTTTTATGACGCCTTGGACCATACTTTAACTCCTTCATTACAGTCGTTGAGGTGTTTGAACGTCTTCAGTTTG
Organism: Dasypogon diadema; assembly: GCA_006980735.1. Classification (NCBI taxonomy): domain Eukaryota; kingdom Metazoa; phylum Arthropoda; class Insecta; order Diptera; family Asilidae; genus Dasypogon; species Dasypogon diadema. Next base: position 7,144 of record QYTT01088504.1, on the reverse strand, counting down.
TCTGGTATTGTGGACTGCACCAGGTTCACCTCACACACTGTGCCTCCCCCAGGGTCAAGCTGTGTGAATACCTGAACTGTGGATGGTGCTCGTGGCCAAGACATTTCTGGTGTCCTGCTGTGTCCAACGTTTTTATTTTTTCCTCCAGCATTTTACTCTGGTGCAGTGGGCAATGTGTTCTTTTGGTTTCCCATCTTTCATCCGTGGGCCAAGTTCCTGGTTGTGTGGGTACACAGGCCATTTGGAGGCCTTTCTCAATGATTTCGTGCTCGACCGATTGTGTGCGACAATCCAAACAATGTACGCACCCAAAATCCACGGGGTGTTGAGCATTAGAGGGGTGTTTTGTCATATTTTCCGGATAGTTATACCTGGCAAGGTGCATCACAATGTTTACCTTTTCTTATTTCATGGTTCTGACCCAACAATGGCACGGCAAGACCGGAGAAACAGTGAAATGTAGAGAGGTCCAAATTAACAGGACATCAATTTGGACTTGTCTTGAGGCTCGGACAATACCTGAACGTTGCTTCCTTGAAGTGACTAATTTTCCTCAGTTTTTTATGCCTCTTGGAAGGTGTAAATGACTCCGGGCCCCGTATATCATCCCTGTGGGATATCTTCTTATCTTTTGCTGGTTATTGGGCATTTTCTCTTGTTTGGTTTGATGTTGGTAATTTTTCGTGATCGATGGGGGTTGAGAGATCTTTTTCATCTTGTTATGGTGTCTTCAGTTTGAGTTTTATGACCTTATTGTTCAGTGGTGTCGACAATTTTAATTTTGGCCACACGAGAGTTCTTGGAAAACAGCGGCTAGAAATTTCTATCCCTGCAGGAGCCTTGGACTTGTGGTGCAGGGTTTTCCACAATAGTTGCCAACTTTCTGTCGTCATTCATATCGCATTCCACTTAATGGGCAAAAAATTGTACGTGTTTCATGTGAAATGCGCGAAAATTGCTTTTTAATTTGTTCCGATCGTAACTGCACCCTTCTGTCCTGGGGTGATGATGGCCAGAGATGATATCGTACGTAGATGACATATGTGTCAATAAACGAAGGCGTTTTATCCCTTTCAACTTCACCTGTACCTGGCCGTCTCGTATCATTATGCCTCGCAGGAAGTCGCCGGGTGATGGCGAAAAAACTTGATTGTTTTGAAAGCATAAAAACTCCAAGCTGCTCACTAATGTGCGATTCGCATGTTTCAATCTCACTTTTTCCTTTTCCATCTCCGTCTCGTGTTGTGAAAACAACAGGGCTTGGGGGAAGGGTAATTTCATGGTGGAGCTAAGAGGGGAAATGGATAAATTAACACAAAGTAAAGCTCCATTGACAGCGATGATAACAAACGAAAGAGTTCATCACCAAGTTTTACGGGAGGTGACTCCAAGCCCAAGGTATATGGAAGGCATTTGCCATGTCACACGTATGGAGACGTGTTCGAAGGCGAAAATTGATGAGGTAACAAAGCTTTTATGAACCTGAGGAAAATTTAAGCCTTTTCTGGCTCAGTTACACGGCAAAGGGTTAGAGGTTCTTCCATTAGAGTCTGATAACTTCTGTATGGTGTCAAAGGTGTTCGCGTGTGCCAGGATCGAAATGTGTTAAGAAATTAGGACAAAAATGTTAACGACAGGTTAATGGACATAAATTCAATTGTGGCGGGTTCCTTTGTTCGCAACATTTTATGGGGGTGGCAACAATTTCAAGAGTTTCTTTTTTCCTACTGTGATTAATGTTGTGTTATTAAGTTATTTTTGTTGGGCATTGAACGTGGTCTGAAAAGGTTATAGGCGGTAATTTTGAGGATATAAAAAAAAACTCTTGAAAGAAGATATGTGGGTAATTATTATGTTCAACATGGGAATGTTGTGTGATTCGATTTTATTTAGTTTATTCAATTTGTCACTCTCTATAGGACAATTGTGCTTTACACTTTGACTTCGACATCTGTCTGTCCATACTAAAGTTCATATTGAAGATAACCCTTAGCACTCTTTTATAACCGCCTTCAGGTGCAGTCTTGTCGCAGACAACAACTGGATTCAAAATTTAGCTATAGTGCACACAAATATGTGTTGTGATAAGAGTATCATCCCTTCTGAAGGACCAAGAATGTAAAATCAAAGCCTTTAATCTTATGAAGTACATAACTACTTTTGTTGGTGTCCCTTCGGATTCTATCTTTGGCCCTTTTTTATTTAGCCTGTACAATAAAAATTTTCTACAATTATACAATATAGCATAAATGAAGATTTTCATAGGATTTCTTGCAGTAAAGTTAAGCGTCATGGCATTATATCGACCTTTACTTCCTGGTTGACATTTCACACGGCTTTACTCCTTTAGTGCCGGGAGGATAGAGGAAATCATATGAAGCCTTCCCTAGAAAGGTCCTGAAAAATCCGTGTATGGATTTTCTGTTCACATAAGTCTGATTTCTGAACTATTAATTGTCCTTAGAGGATGCAAAATTATACATCTTACCTTGAGTAGATATCCTGAGTTGGACAAAAGTTTCGAAATCGTAATTGGTTAATTACTAGAAAATATAATTAAAATTAAAATGAGAACTCGGTGGGCTAATAAAGTTGTCAAGATTCCCAGGACTCTAGGCCTGGATAGATTAAATAGCAAAGCCGAATTATTATCAAGGGGGTCGCAGCACGACAACTGTTGTACTTCCACAGTGCCTATAGTCTAGTTGCGAGAAAAATTGTAGAGGATGATGTAACCACGACGGACGTTATACTAAACTATTGATTTTCACTAAACTCCTATTAATAAGAAAGAAATTTTTGATAGTTGTTATTATTCTCTTTAAAAGCAGGTTTATAAGCTCTTCCACCAAATATTATAAAGAAAGGCACTTCTATTCTAATGCAATCGAAAATACTAACGTTCCAAATAAGCATCCCCACATACGACCTCAACAATAAACTTAATTAAGTGGTTATAACTTTCAATTTGGACAAATAACTTTAATAGCCGTCCACACGAAACTTATTCCGACGTTCGTTTACGCGTTTACACGTGTAAAAACACTCATCAAACTATATCAAGTTCCATCTATGACATGGAAATTAGGCACTAGAATGCCTTCCAAAACTCATCCAAAATTTGACAACTTCATTAGTGGGAACCCGAAGCAACCACACAAACCGAAGGCTGTAAATTAATTTTTCAGAAAATTTGACCGCGTTTGAAACGCATAAAACATTAACGACAATGAAACTATGAAACAGCGCCCTGGCGGGCATCAGGGAATTTTAAAAATTGAATTTTATCACACCGCCTAATCAGGAGAAATTTTAATAATTTGACCGACAACGGACGTCTATGTGCGCCGGGGAAGAAACCAGCGCAGGAATTGTTACGAATGCAAATGAGTCCAGTTGTAAGACGAAGAATTATGACAACGTAAGTGAATACCACTTAGGGTACCACAGTCTGGCCCTCTATAAATCCAAACAGCTGTGCACCTGAGATGGACATTAATCATTTAGCCAGCACTATAACCAAAATGGGTGACTCCGTTGATAGTGTGCTGTTACTGGTATAGGGTTTCATGCACATTTCGATCAAAGAACCGGCCACAATATCATAATTTGGGCGAAGTCCATCCATAATTGGAGTTGGGTGGAACTCGGTTTGAACCATGCGCCTATAATACCACCACTGGGTTACGATATTATGACGGTAGTAAACTTTCATTGCTTTCTTCCTGTTCTAATTCCTATTCGGACAGGTTCTCTCTGCAAAGAACGATGAAACTGCGGTGGTCAAGGTGTGCGTTTCCTCGAAAACAAAACATAAAAGTGCGGGGAATGTTTAGGTGAGTCCATCAGACTGGGGCGTTTGCAGCTCATTAAAACCATTCATATACCCGAGCAGGGAGCGGAGGGGGCGGACGAAACGATATATAAACAAATTAGCGCTACTCCCGTAATGAATGAAAAATTATGATGTAATGTTAACACGTTAGCACAGCAGTAAAATAATAGTCGCAAGAAAGGAATTTTAACGCAAAGAACCCGGCGACAAAAAAAAACCTGGGGCTCTGTCGACCCCGGTGATAAATCTACTGCTTCCATTCATTTATGGCCGGTTTTTGGCCTTTACTGGAACCTAACACGCTCACCTCCAACAATGGTAATACGATGAGCATGGGAAATCTTTTGATATTCCTGCCCATGCCCCTATTTCTTCGGGTTTTCCATTTTCATGAACGAGTGAATTTTCCAACTTGAACGCACCGGAATTATGTTTTAATAAATTCAGCTTTTTATGGATCCCGATAAATTTATGCCCAGCCTGAGTGAGCTGAGTGATTTAATTAAGAGCAACACAGCCACATAGGTATCTGGGCAGGCCACTCTGATGGTATCAAACAACAGACGCAAGCCGGTGACTTGGCACTTACGACTTTTTTCCAGAAATTTTATCGCAAACTGACTGCCGTTCTCGGTCACACATGACAGTAACACTTTTAACGTGGAATTAATGTTTCGAATTAGAGATTGAGTTATAAAAGTTTTTGTGGCATTTTTTATTTATTGGTATTCGTTTCTAGACACGCCGAGATGACTTTTATGACTTCTGCTCGGAAAGCTGGAAAATTCCTTTCTTTCTTTGCCAGTTACAATGTTGTGAAAAAATGTCCAGAATTATTTTCTTTTTAATCGTTTTACTGCGTAATAATTACTTTTAACGCTTTCATCATGCAAAGGTATGTTCAGGTTGTAATAAAGTTGGAAGTATTCCTTGTGGAAAGTGTCTCCTCAATTTTTGGATAACTCCGTTTTTAACACTTCGTTTTATGTGTTTTCACTGAGAGCTATGAACTTCCGAAAATTTAAAGGACACTACTCCTTTTGAAGCTGCACTGCAGAATTGTTGCAATTTCCAATGGTGTAAGGGAGTAAGATGGACTGATTTGATAATTGTAAACCTGCATTTAAATCTCCAGTGGTCGTTTTAAGTAGGTATTCTTTAAAAATTGATTTGCCTTTCAAATGCTGGAATTTGTGGTTCGGTTGTGGTTTGTGAAGTTCTTTTCGAACTTTAGTATGGGTTCCACAACCACAAATTGAGAGATGAGATTTTTTTTTGGAAAGATGGAAAATGGATATTGCCTAAGCTCAAGGGACAAGGCTATTATGCCCACAGTACAGCCTTCGAAAAAGAAATATAGAAAACGTTCATGTCGGAAGAGCTCCATAGTCTTTTTATTAGGAATTTCCTTTTGCCTTTTGACGTCAACCCAAGTGATGATGAAATTATCTTTCAATCTTCACTTCCTGAAACAATATTTACCTTTTTCATAGGAGCTGTGAATGCAGATCCTAATGGTATTTTTTGTTATAATTGCAACATCTTTGGGGTTCCCTTCAGACTTTTTCCTCCATGCTGGCTGTATGTCCCACACTTTGTATTCAATTGTACAAATCTGGCTTAATACGTATTTATGTCCTTAAGTAAGTAATGTGATCATTTACATAGATACCAGGATGTATTTGTCACAATCCAAACGTCATTGTATCGATTGGGAAAGTAAAATGTCCGTCGTTCTCATGTCCTGTGAATAATTCATTATTTTCATTACATCGCCTCCTGCTACAGTGGGTATACTCGTAAATTGTTCTGTAAGCATAAAAATTGCAATTATTCCAAAAAGGCTTATCCCCACATATCCTAATATAATCGCCCTTATAATGTGTGCACATGAATATGACAAAATACCACCGGCACCTCATAATTTAAACCTGAAAATTGCTCGAGTCCTGATGCAAGTCAAAAGTTACATGATTACGATAACCCTCACAGCGCAGTACACGAATGTTCGCTTCAAAGGCAATTTTCCCTGCACTTCCCCATTTCGTTGCCGACCACCCTGGTCGGGGTATGCAAATCGTCGAGTAAAAGGAATCCCAGGCACTAATAGCCTGATGATTCTGTAGAGGTGTTCACTGTACATGCATATAACAGGCTCCGCATGAACTTCTCTGAAGTGGAAACGCCAAGGAAAAGATCGTTTAATATCCAGTCGCGCGCGCGTAATAAGAGTAGAACCGTTCCCCGGGGGCTCCCTGAAATACTAGGCATCTACCGGAATATATACCTAAGCGGTTCGGTCGTCCAGAGCACCAGGTATGGGAAAGGTGCGACATTGAGCTCGTCATGAATTTGTGCATGTTGGCAGCTTATAAAGCAGCGATCAGATAAGGTGCACTAAGAAGGAAGTCAGCTCAGCCGATCATTTGCATGAGGTTTCGAGCTTTTTGTGGATGGGACTTGGCTGCAACTGTATACACCAGGGTGCAGCATCTAAATTAATTCTCTTTATTGCCCAGAATTATTAATTTAATGAAACTTTTGACAATTGGCTTTAATATTTTCCATTCTTTATATTGCAGGAGGATGTTCCCCACGTTGCGTGTCAGTTTCTCGGGTCCGCTGAGGCAAATACAGCCGGCCGACAGATATGCAGTTCTTTTGGATATTGTCGCTGTGGATTCTAGACGATATCGTTATGCATATCATAGGTCGTCGTGGCTTGTTGCCGGAAAGGCTGATCCCCCACCACCAGCAAGACTGTATGCCCATCCTGATAGTCCAATTAGTTGTGAAGCCCTTCGAAAGCAAGTTGTGTCATTCGAAAAAGTTAAGCTGACTAATAATGAAATGGACAAAAATGGACAGGTATGTTTTTTCGATTTTTGCTATAGTTATTTAGAACAGGGCATATAGATGATAATTTTGTAAATTTTAAGGCAATTCATAGGATCCTTTAAATATATTGGGTGATCCCATAAATAATGCGGTTTTTTCTACTTCATTTATTTCACAAAATTAAATACATAAATCTATTTTTAATCTAAGATATATTCTCCATCATAGAGAGCTATGAGGCTTTTCCATCTATCTGGAAGAGTTTGAATGCCCCTCTTCCAAAATTCACTTAACCGTGACATCCTCTATCGAGTCCATAGTTTTTCCATCCAGATAATTTGATAGACTGTGGAACAAGTGATAATGCGGTGATGATGCAAAGGCCAGTGGATATGGTGGATGCGGTATCTTTTCCCATTCAAACTATTCCGGCTTCAGTAACGTCGTCCTTGCAGTATGTGACTTAGCGTT
>QYTT01088502.1:6908-42410 GCA_006980735.1 Dasypogon diadema | reverse complement strand
ACTGAGAACATCGCGATAACAATTTAAAAAAAAATCTGTTTTATATGTGTCATCAAAAATATGTGTGTGTAAGCAGTTATTCCTTACCCCTAAGTCAAAAGATAATTGTAAACTTTGAACGAATTATTAATAAAAGGTGTGAAAAAAAATTAAGAGAAAAAAATTGTATTTCATTTCACCCTCAACATTTTTATTGTTTTTGTGTAAATTTAATTTTCCTTCAAGCTGTGCAACTGAGAGTTACGAGTTAGAATGTGACTGGTCAACTACTCATACGGATCTGAGCGATCCAACGTTACTCTCTGCTTTATAACTAATGGATATGTGGTGAAGTTGATTTAAACTACTTTAGACTATTTTTTGAGTTGTGCTTGTAAAAATGTTCATTAGCGCGTGTTTTGGAAAGTTTCCAATAATATTATTTACATGTACATTATTACAAAAAAAAGTTTAGTTCGGTACTGCTTCGATAATTCGCAAAACGTGAAAATCACTTATGGATATTAAAGGTAAGGTTGTCAGATACACTGTGATGATCTCATACCAGATGATGATCACAGAAAAATCTGTAAATATACTAAAATAGCCTTAGCAATTTTAATTCAGACACTTATTAATAATTGCTTGTAATTAATAAAATAATCAAAAAATAGTAAAGTACGTGGGAAAACTACAACGAAAAATTGTAGAATTTTTATATCTATTCAAAATGTAGAATCAGACTTACTAAAACTATCACATTAAAATTCAACGAGTTCATAAAATGATTTAAAGCAGGTTTCTTATTCGTTAGCTCCAAAAAATCGTATTTCTACATTTAGTTTATTTTTATTCCTACGTGTTTACTGGGCCCAGGTCACATATTTCGATGGCGACGTGTCGAATAACCACGTTTTAAAAACGATAATAAAAACATTATGCCGACATTTGAGCTCACACATTTCGACACGTGGTTTGCCGTTTTTGAAGAGACTGCTGTATAAAAAAAACCTACATAATCGACTGTGATTCAACCCTAGTTAACAAAGTTTGACAGTAAAGTATAAAGAAATGTTGAAAAGTGAAAATAATAAAACCGTAACATTAAGTGTTAATGAATGTCTTTGCTTTTGACCGCTTAAGTGATTTTTAACAACGTGACCTTCTAATAACAGTTCATGCCAATCTTTTTTAAACCACATAAAATTTATATCACGTAGATTTTAAAACAATTTTTGTCAACCGACCGACCTTTCGACGCCCAAAGTGGTGTCGACCGGTTTCTATCGAATCTATGACATCTCTCTGTCGATGCAACAAGTTGCGCGAACAGGCATCGACATTTTACATGTCTTTTGGCTTCGACGTCGAGATGCGCGATCTGATTACACCCAAAAAAGGTTGTTGGAAATTTTTGGTTTTAGCAGTACTACGAGTTGAAATTAGCAGATTGTTTTTCGCTGCAGAAATTCCTAACATTTCGGAGCGTAGAACAGAGTAATATTATGATTTTAGTATAAAAAAAGTCTACTTTTCTTTTAAAATAATTTTAATAAATTCCATTCAAACTCCTCACAGGTATCCATGATGCTGAAGACAGGTATCCATGATGCTGAAGACAGGTATCCATGATAATGAAGATGATCTGATTTTCATTAAGATATTATAATACAATTTTCCTTATTAAATTCATTCGCAAACAATTGAACAAGTTTATAGAACAGGAAAACTTTCGTTTTAAAATAGACAAACCAAAATAGCCTAAAAATGACGTAAAAGTTTGATTTTTTATTTGTGGGGAAAAAGAAAAGACATATGAACTATTTGTTTGAGGATAACAATTAAGTGCATTTTAACCTATATTTGAAATTTTTTTTTGTATAAAAAAGAAATCAAAATGGCGTCTACAATGGCCGATACAACGCGGGCATGCTGGGAAAACGTGGCTCATTTGCGTCGAATGTAGCTCCCACAGGAATGGTCAGAAATCAAAATCATTTATATTCATTTGGATAGTACACCTATGCAAGAGTAAATAACTTTAAATTTGAAGAAATGGGGCTTACTCGATTAATTAATGTTGCGATTTTCCTAGTATTTTTGCACTTTATATGGCTTTAAAAAAATACTAAATATTAAAGTTATTTATATATTATAGGTATAGGCTTCTATAAAAAGTGTCCACTTTAAGAAAAACAAAAGTAAAAGCCAATCGATCGAACCGTTTTTTTTTAAACTATAACCGACGCAGTTTTGAAAAATCGTGTTATAAGAAAAAATGCATTTAAAGTTTGTTATGACGGACTACGTGCCACTAAATATTCGAGTGTGCAACAAACAAGCAAAAAGAGTTCTGTATCTAAATCCTTGTAAAAGTGCTGCCATCTACAGTATGGAATAATAGAAATTGTTTTGTGAACGAGCAACACGGTGCGAAAAGTTTTCTGCCTGATCCGAATCATCGCTACGTTCAGTAGGCTGTAGAAACTTTTTGTATGGGCGGATGAAAAATCCCCTTCACACTAACATTCTACACACCCATGACTTTCATAAGATGCAAAAAAATCGATTTTTAAAAATAAAAATATGCGTAAACCTTCCCTTAAGTCCCCATTTTTGTGTCGTAACACTTTTATCTCAAACACTTGGGGCCCTTTAAGGGGCCTTATAGATCACCTTAGTCCACAAGTGAGTCACATACTCGAACGTAAAATTTTATGCTTTCTCCATTTCAGGTATAACAAGTGGTGTGACATTAAAAAAATGAAGTTGATCTCCAAGTGATTTTTAATTTTAACCCTGGGTCGAGCTCAAGGTCACTGCCAAGTGCCACTTTTGTGACTCTCTGCTTTTTTCCGAAATATTTCTTCCCAAAACGTAAACCTTCCGCCAGCCCTTTACTTTCATTCAGACAGTTTTAAAAATATATATATTCAAAATATTTTTATGCAAAACAACTTTCTATAGCTATGGAGTGCGACAAATCAATTTGGTATTAGGATTTGATAAAATAAAAGATTCAGATTTTAGTTTTATTAAGATATCTGTGTGTCGAACTTTATTCATCTACCTTGAAGTGTTTTCGCTTTAGAAGAAAAAAACAATCGATTTCTTATTTATTATTTAGGAGAACAATTCACATGGCAGCCTATGAAGAAATTGTCCAAATTGATCCGTTTTCGATCTTGATCCTTCAATTTTAATAGAGTATCTGTCTACTAAATATCAAATCTTTCGAGTTAATGCGTGGATAGACAGACAAACGGACAGACATCTATTGAACGATTTCTTTGATTCCCCCATTAATGGCAATATATCTGTATCATGAATATTTTTATGCATTACAAACGTTTGCTTAAAGCTATAATCCCTACAACTAGGGTATAAAAATACAGTTTTAATTGATTTGGTTTAATTTCTGTAATGATATTTTTATTTTATGATAATCCACTTCAGAGAACTTTCGTTTTTGAAGAAAAATAATAATGATGGAACTGGAGACCATCCTTATGAAGTGATTGTCCGATTTGGCCCATTTTCGAACATGGTCTTTCAATTTTAATGAGGTATCTGTGTATGATATCCCAAGTTCCTTGGACAAAAGATTTCATTTTGTTTCCCATTAATGGCTTACTTCTTTGTATCATGAATTTTTGAGACGTTATAAACATTTGCTTGAAGCTATAATACCCTACATCTAGGGTACAGTAAAATAGCTTGAAATCTTTGGGGGTAATTAAAGACGAAATAATCGTCAGGTGCTAAGAATTCCAAAAGGTACACACCACACTTGGTAATATCGCTTCGCTACTTTCCAATTACCTGTGATGGGCGTTCGCATCACAGTCTTTATTCCTTAGGCTCTTGGCTATTCCTAGGCCTGAACACCTCAACCAGAAAGATCTCGGCTAGATCTCGAGTTAATTTTTACATGCATTATAGAATTCTTCCTTCATTTAAATAATATTGTCAAGAGGACTATTGGGGAGAATATAGTTCTGTCTCTACAATTGTTCAAATAGAGAAATAGGAATTAGGTACACAAAATTTAAAGACCATTGCATCGCTTTAGACTTTCAGAATGCAATTTATTAAATATCTCAAATAAATAAATAATATGCAATTATCTATTCTGCTGCATTAGTTTTTCTATATTCCCAACATAATAGAGATTTCTTTTAAATTTTATGTTTACTATGCAATTTTATCGAACAAATTATCAATCGTTCAATACAAAAGCTGGAATGAGTTTTGAGCCTTAAGTCCATTTTCAATAATTTGCTGTTTCCTTTATGAATGAATTTCAGTTTGAATTTAATTTGGTCGTTCCCATTATTACCACGATTTTGTGGTTTTGTTCCGGCAATAATCATAAAATAATGTATAAATACATTGCAATAGTGCATAAAACATCAATTCCCAGCATATGTTTATTAAAATTTCACTGACACAAATATGGATCTAAATTTAAAGATGAATAAGGAAGCACCGCATAACTCTGAACTTTAAACCTTTTTACGTGGACAACTCGTGGAAAACTGAAAGAGAACCTTATCCTAATTGCTTGGACATTAGTGCATTAATAATTTTGTAATTCTGTTGTATACTAAATTAAAACCATTTTCATCGTAATGAGATTCTGAGATTTTTACTTCCTATCAACGACACATTCCAGAAAAATAAATAAAACATCGCAGTTATATCAGATTTTTCGAAGAAGCCATTATATTTACTTTTGGCCCCATGCATGCTAAGTATATTTATTTTGAAAATATATGATTTTTTTAGGATGACTGGCTTTTCTCTTATAATCCGATCGAGAAGTACCCCTTAAAAGTGACCAGCAGTAATCTGTAATGTGGGCTCCCATGTGGCGACGCACACGAATATGTTCTACATGTTCATCCCTGGAAAAATTTAAGTAGAAATGGAAGAAATGTATTCTCATTGACATGTTACATCCCATATTGTGATATGATTCCACATTTATTGATTTATTTTCTCTAGAAAGTCAGGTGGTCTATGATGGGCTGAAAACATTTGTTACTTCTACAAAAGCCATGCCTCTTTTTCTGTAGGACAATGGGTGGGCATAAAGACGGGATCATCAATTAATTTATTTATCCTAAAAATCAATATAAAAAATTCTTCTTTGATTTTAGCATCGCTTATTGAAAGAAACTTTTGTTTTAGGAGTTGGAAGCTCTGTTGTTGTTACGAACTGACCATATGACGCTGAGCTTTGCCGTCACTATACGCCTGCACCGGACTGTAGGGGATGTTTCAGCCTTTCAGAGTTTGGGGATGAAAATAAATCTTTTGGAATATTTGCGAAACATTCAACCGATTTTAATGAAACAATCACAAAACTGTGGTGAAAGCGTGAAATTTATGAAAAAGATTTTTGAATATCACATAATTCTGTTACTAGCTGGAAAATGTGCAATACCTCCCTGCGCCCTCAGTTCTTTAATGGAAAAGGGATGAAATCGAAGCACGCTTTCACCACAAACAATTTGGTGGGTTTCGTCAAAATCGGTTGAATAGTTCGCAGGATATTCCTATAAACCGGTTTTAACCCGAAAACTTTTGAGGGCTGAAACACCCTCCACACTTCCCATCGACACATATAAAGCAATACATGGGAATTATTTTTCTAAATTATACACTACTACATCTAGTGAGGATTTATGATGAAAACCTCATATCCCACACTAAAAAATATTTTGAAAAATTTTATGCCGAAGGGATGTAGTTTATATTTGTGTTCTTTATAACGAAATAAAAAGAAGCGGTGGAGCAATAATATGGGACAGTGACCTGCATTTACACTTCGCGATAATTTTAAGACGAAATAAGACTAAAAAATTTGCAATGTTTGTGATAGTTTTTTAGGGTTCCGTACCCAAAGGGTAAAAAACGGGACCCGCTGTCCGTCCGTCCATCTGTCACCAGGCTGTATCTCATGAACTGTGATAGTTAGACAGTTGAAATTTTCACAGATGATGTATTTCTGTTGCCGCTATAACAACAAATACTAAAAAACAGAATAAAATGAATATTTAAGGGGGCTCCCATACAACAAACGTGATTTTTTTGCTCGTTTTTGCTCGATATTGATAAGAGCAACAGGTAGACGCTTGAAATATATACAGAAAATATACACAGAATATATATATATATACAGAATATATATATATACAGAATATTTAGTTATATATTCACTTTAAAAATAAATAATTAAAAATTAAAATAAAACAAATATTTAAGTGGGGCTCCCATACAACAGACATGATTTTTTTGCCATTTTTATAGATAATGGTACGGAACCCTTCGTGCGCGAATCCGACTCGCACTTTGCCGGTTTTTTTCTATTTGTCACAAGGGAAAGGAAGTTTTGAAAGACTTTTATCAAAAGCTGATGGAACTTGGACAGAAATAACAAATTATATTTATCCAGATTTGTCAATTTTTGCCCTCCTCTTGAGTACACTTACTTACACCATTATTTACTCAGTAATTCAAGTCTACTATGGGAAAGTAATCGGCGCTCCTTGAATTTTACAAATTTTACAAGCGTTTTTTTTAACTGTTCATAACTGCTTTGCTCAAAAGAACACAGGTAAGTAACTTAAGAAATTGATAAAAATGGCATCCGTCCAATTTTCAAAAAATGTTTTTTATTATCTTTCACCTGCCTGAGTTTGTCTTGTCAAACATGCTGTAGAAAAATTACAATTCAATGACTCTATGGAAATAAGTCACTTTTTCTAGAAGAAGTGTGCCACAGAACCAACTGTTTCCTCACATTAATAATGGCTGCACAAGGGCAAAAAAAAAATCGATTATCAGCTGGTGCACTTCAAACGAAAACTGTTAAAACTTTTGAGAGGCTTCCCAAACGAAACGTTGCTGTTGTCTTTCAACGCGTTTGTATACTATCTCTAACAAAGGCTGTTGCAAACAGTGCAAGTTTACTAGCTGACAGAGTGCACCTTTTGTGACGATTCATCAATTAATAAAAAAGTTTTGTGTAGCTTTTTGCAGTTTCTGCTAAACTTTTACAGAGAATTGAGGAAACTTCTGCTGCTATCTACTTCCGATTCTGCACAAACTAAAAAGGTCATACGTCAAAGCGTTTGGAAGCGGAAGCAACGTTCGGTTAGATTTTCGTTAGTTTCTATGTCGTCGCAGTGATAAAATGTGTGAAATTAGCAAACTATTTCCGGAATGATGGCTTGTATTGACCTGAAATTGATTTTCATAGGAACTGCAATTTTTGTTCTTTTCTATCGGACAGAGGTAAATCATTTTTCCGATGAATTTGCAATTTCCGCAAATCATCCCTTCAGTACGACCAAATCTAAACTATATAAGGTCGTTACAAGTGCCCATCTTTTAGATAAGGTGAGATTTGTCAGTTATTAATTTTAGTTTTCACATACTCCACTCATTTTCATCTTCTTAGTAGATTGCAATTAAAGTACTCAACCGGCATTTTAGTGTAACAAACAAACTCATTAAGTTATCTATATATATATATAAACCAAAAGCTAAAATACACATTTTTCCCTACTTCTTGGTAGTAAGAAAATCTATTTACACGTTGTTTAGCACAACAGTAAGGTAGTTTCTCTTACTACTAAATTCAACTCATATTCCCAGAAATTGCCTCATCCGAACAAGATCTTATGATGCCAGGCCTAATGAAGTTAGAATGGTTTTCTCATAAAGATACTCTTAACTCTTAACTTTTGCTACCGAGTTTTGCGCTTAACCAACTATTTCTCCTGCGGGGTTTCCGTTTACAATGAGTTGCTAAGAACGTGTTACACCCACACCTGTGATACAAATTGCATCCATCCGCGACAGACTAACCTCAAAACTTACCCAAGTCAGGAGATCCCATTTAGTTGGTGTTGTTTTCTGCTTTTTTTCAAAGGTGTGTTTTTTATTTATTTTTTATTATCAGCATCCCTAGCTGTGTACTTCCCTTACCTGCATCTTTGCCAGTGGGGAATTTTTCACATTTTCACCAAGTAGAGAATTTCACAGCAACTTATTTCTTCCTGTGCATTCCTAAGTGCATCCTCCCCTTAAAAGTGTGCAATGCGCCGTTGAAGTAATTGAATTTTTATTGCCTGTTGAAGTAGGGCATTAGCGTTGATGCTTTTACAGGTGTCATAAAGTGTGAATGCGGGTGGTTAGACCGATGTTGATACCGACCGATGTCGAGAAGGGGATTAATTTCAGATTTTTACTTTTGCAGTGGGTGGATTGCATTCTCTTTTTTATGCCGGCTGATTATAAACCCCTGAAAGTCGGAAAGGTCTTCAAAGCAGTGCTTGGTAAGTATTGATTTCGTATTTATTAGAAATTTTTTCCCCCAGAGTTCCATGAGAATATGGGCATACCATTTCCGTTTTATATTTAAACGATACGTTCGAATAAAAAACACAAAAGCCATAGTCGGTGAGCTCCACATGAAATTTTCTGCCAGAAAAACTCAGTGAAAGCAGAGAAGTTCAAAGGATAATAAGGACATGGTTATTGGAACCTGTGAAATGAAACTCATAACCTAAAAATTAATTTTAAATTTTAATGTAATGTGAAGTGCTGCAGCATCGAAATAAGAGAACTGAGTTTAAAACTGAAAACAGAAAAGTGTTTTCTAAGGAAACTCCTTACTGTTAAATAACCACTAGAATTAAACTTTCAAAAGGCAATAGTGTAATCGGAGTTTCCAGGTATCTGCAAAACGAATAGTATGAGAAATGTTTACTGCAGAATTCCCTAGTGTATGCTATTCCACTTTTATAATTCAAACCTTTGTTATTCGCGTATAAACAATGCTGTCTCAAAAAACGCTCCCGCGGAACTTTTCTGCCCTTATGGGATTTTAATAACTTGCATTATGATTAAGAAATATATGTATTATAAATGTAGGGGATACCATTGTTCCCTTGTACAGATTTAGAAAGAGAAACACTTTGCAGAGGTTCCGATCAAAGGAAATCCGGAATTAGTCGGCTTTGTGATTGGAGACGCTCGAGGTATTAGGGGACCGTCAGACCAGATTGTAGTGCTCGGGAATTTCATCAACGTGATAATTAAAATATCGTCCAAATATCCGTATTAAAACAAGGTATTGGGATATCTTGTAAAAACCGCTTCTATAAGTTATTCCATGTTTGATTGTTGATTGTTCGAAATTGTTAAATCAAAATTTTCTGGAAAGCAATTAATGGTATTGACAAAATGGATATTAACATCTCATCCAAGAATTATCGGTAGTTTTTCAAAAATTTGATTTAGAATTGCCGCAACCTGCGAAGAATAAGGTGATAGCGATTGGTGAAAAAATGCAATAATGTCCTCAATATTTGTGCTTGCTGATATACAAATAACGACTAATAAAATTTTTCATCCGTTTATCATAGTAAATGCTCATACATAAATTTCGACTATTGGTGTTATTTAGAACTCCAACTTATCGTGAATGCTGCATTTCTCATAGATGATGTTAATATATGAATAGTTGCATATCCTGACCATACCTTAGGACGTTTACATTTAACTGTATTATATATTATTAATCCATGTTTCAGACAAAATAAAAATATTAGAATATCACGCAAAATATTGATCGAGTAAATTGATAAGCCTGATTTGTTATTTATTAATACTGTCAGATCTGATTTAAAGTAATGACTGAACTTAGTCTTGTTTTAACGAAGGAATTGACGTTGACTTCGTCAATTATTAAAACTCGAAAGTACCTAAATATTTCACGTACTGTAGAGTTACTTGTTACTTGGAAGCAATTTTGAGAGGGTTATTTTTAAAGCAGAATGTATACCGTTGTTATCTACAACAGTTTTCACTTCCAAGTACTTCCACCATGTGTTGAGTTGTATGAGGATTTTAAACCAAAATTTTGATGAGGATTTTAAACCAAAAATTCTACCTTGTCTAATTTGATTGGCGATCGGTCGATCGACGCACTGACGATGACCAAATTGACTTGCTGTGATCGAAATATGGCTGCGGACACTTCTAAAGTGTTTTTCGCAGTGAATTTCACTTCAAAATTTGATTTAATTTAAAATGTTAATATTCAACGATTGCTTCCATACTATATTCAGCTTTCCTCAAAACTTTCAGAAGATCGATAATTTGCTGATTAAGCTTTAAACATCTTTGGCGTCCTTAAAATAGTGTGAATTTCAACATCTTCAAAGAATAGATTTGAATGGTGACTCGACGGTGATAAGGAGTTATTCAAAGGACTCTCCACGATTTTCAAAAGCGTGGGTAATGAAAAGAAGAATGTGCTGGAATATACAATACTATAAGGCTTGTCACACCCTGGAGTTGTGCTGTGCTGGATGCTTAAATGGATCTCCACACATTGCTGCTAAGCTGTACGAGACGGGTTACTCCATTTAAACCTGTGGATCACCAAAAACGTTTCGCTGCGTATCAAGCACAGCACAACTCCAGTATGTGACGGGGCTTATAGTATTGTATTTAAATCTAATAATCAAATCTTTAAAAATGGGCAATAAAAATAAATAAGGAGCGAAAAGGAAAGGACAATAAAACGATAGATCATTTGTTTCGAGGGGCACGTAGATAAAACATAAGAAACAAACACTTTGAACGGATGTTTTGCGCCCTTAAGGGTCGCTTACTTTTCAGCCCCCAATAATATATCAAAATCTCAAGAAAATCGGAAGCGGACACTTCAAGACCTTTCCGTGTATTTAAGCTGCTTACACGTACTTGATAAAAAATAATTTGTCATACTTATCCTCTATGCATTAAAGGCACTTAATACAAGACTCTTATCGCGTTTTCCCTTCTCTTTCCAAAGTTGCCAAAAAACTTGAAATATTTGATTGGGCATAAATTATCTGAGCTCTTCAATGCAACGTAAAAACAGACAATTCTACCCTAAGGGCTAATATTTGAGCTGACACTTTTCCTGGAGGTAATAGGATAAGAGATGGATCAGGAAAATCAGATATCTTAGCTACCAATAGCAAGATGTGAACCCCAGATATCTCTACTTTTAAATTGTTTGTAAACGCTGTATTTACCCTGCTTTTACTTTCCATTAACCGAAATATACATTTATATTATTTTCAGAAGGCGGAATTATAGTATTCAATACAACAGACTGGGAAGAGGGCAATTATCTTGCACTCGAATCAAATTTTGTTTTGCGTCCTCGAGTAGAAATTTACTTTGATGA
Source organism: Dasypogon diadema (assembly GCA_006980735.1). Lineage (NCBI taxonomy): Eukaryota > Metazoa > Arthropoda > Insecta > Diptera > Asilidae > Dasypogon > Dasypogon diadema. Next base: position 31,174 of record QYTT01088502.1, on the reverse strand, counting down.
GGTACCTTCTAATCCTGATCGACAACGTAAAAGCAATGCTTTGTCTCGACTGCACGTACGTCTGATTTTCCGGCGACCTTCACTTTTGTTTCAGGTAAATTTAAGTATATCATTTTTCTTTGTGATATTTTCTGTACGCGTACAAGTATCTGTTTTGCCTTAGGACAAATCAAAAAAAATGTTAGGAATTGTAAGGAAATGATATGCTTGTTATGGGAAGTTGACAATGTAATGTTTGAGAGGAGCCTTAGATGCTCCTACAAAGGAAGTGATTTTGAAATTTGTGCTAACATAAATATACTCATATATCTTCCATCCTTGACAAATGCAGTAATATCTCTCAGTTTATGTGCTTTTTGCGTACTTAAAAGTATTTTCTGATCTCTTTAGCAACGTAATTGTAGAGTACTTTGGAAAGTAAGCGCTAAGTGCCCATATTCACTGCAGAAGTAATTTCTTACCACAAAAAAGAATGGCTTTAATGCATACTCCCACTTATGTGAAAACTTTCTCTTTTCAGTACACCATTGGGGCTGTTCTCCGCAGATTCTTGTACGGTGAATTGGTAAGGTTTCTTAGAAATTTGGAGGTAGTCATAATGCGGATTTAAAAGTATCTCAAGGAATTTTGTAACGCTGCTGGTGAAGAAATATTGTCTCGAAACTTAATCTTTATTTCCCAGGGAAGATGGAGTAAAAGCTAAGAGCTACGTAGCGTATACTTGTAAGAGAGCAATTTAAAAAATTTGTGACTAATATCAACTATCTTTGTGAAATTCGTTTTAAGATAAGACGTGAGGAATTTATTTTAGCGCAAAAACAACTAATAAACTATTCAACAATAGGATGTGTTTTGAGTAATCGTAATTGTTGTATTTTCACAGCATACTCATCGCTGCACTGCAGCGGATATTTTACTCCACAATCCTCCCAAAATTCAAGATAATGGATAAGTTTGGGTCTGATATGAGTCTTGTATATGCAGCTTTGGGTTTTGAATGCATCAAACTCGACACGATTAGCTTCGCCCCCAACATTGGTAATGTGCTCAGTTGGTATCGATAGCATTTCCGCGAGAGTCAAGAACTGATTCAAATGAGTACGCGAAATCAAGGGTACTGTCACCAGCAAAAATGTGAATTTAATTGGAGATAACAGATAATTAATTAAGAGTAGAAAGAGAGTGGAGGACAATACAGAGCCCTGGGACACCCCAGCATTGATGTTGTAAGTGGGCGAGATGACACCGTCGAAAGTAACACGGATGGAACAGTAAAAAAGGGAACTACCAAGGAGACAAGTGTCGAGACCATTCGTAGGAAGTTTAGCTAAAAGAGCAGAGTTCCAGACTCTGTCAAATGCATCTGAGATGTCCAATGCAACAAGCCCCGATTCGCCGAAACTATGAAGGCAGTAATGCCAACGCTCGGTAAGGAACGTCATCAAATCTCCATTTGAGCGTCCGGAGGAAAAACCGTACTGGCAATCATGGATTATGTTGTTTTCACCGAGGTATTTTATCAATTATTAGAATGGGAATGATTGCTATTGGTCTGTAGTTAGAGGGATCGCATGCTAATATCCTTTTTTTCTTATTTTTCACATTCACATTTTCAACCCGATGGATATTGTAAAAACAAAGAGATTAGGACTCGTAAATAATCAGGTTATAAGTCGAGTCGCGAATTTTTCAACAAACAGGTGCATTACCTCACTTATTTTACTTTAATTCTTTAATTTCCTTTAATCTTTAATTCTTATTAAATTCCTCTCATCTACCAAATTGGTATTTATCAAAGAGGAATGAACTACTATTAATCAATAACTCCTTCTAGCAACTCTGAAAATTAATTATACCCCAGAGAGTGGGTGTAAATAACGAGAAACCCCACATTTTTATGAAAACATATTTCTTTAAAAGAGATTGTCGAACTCTGCGGTTTATACCCTCACATTATCAAATTACCACAAAGTTTCTGCTTGGGGGTACTTCAACACACGTATATCCTTACGTACAGGTCCAATGACAGCAGAATCAAATAACTTGGTCAAACTTACCCCGAGCCATAAATTTCATTGGAATGTTCGTAATTTAGGATAGAAGCTTTTTCCAGTTTTCATTGAAAATCGAACTTATAAACCACACACAGAGCGGCTATAATTTGCTATAAACCTGATATTGGTATACGTACATGGGGGGGGGATATGAGCGTGGAAAAATATCCAAAGTAAAGGTGAAGTACACATTAAGGTTTAATCCTGAAAAATATCGACCTTAATGAAATTTTTTTGCACCGTGTGCAAGTCCTAAATGATCAGGCAATAAATTTTCATTGGCTGCTACAGAAAAATTTTTAACCGGATTAACAAGTTCAGATAAAGCGTTTCCAGTAATTAATAGCATTAACCAATTCATGGCATTTTCTTCTTGCATCAATCTTGCACTATTATTGTATATCAAAATCCAACTACTGAATTTATAGTAATGGTAATTTTAAATTTAGTAGGTGATGAGAAAAGTACGTATTTTGAAGATTGAGAAGAATTTATGCCTTTGGGTACTTACTTTAATGAATATTCTGCAGTAGTTGTGACATTTTTTAATAAAGCAGAAAAATAATAGTTAACATTTCGTAAAATAATAGTAGGGGGAAAATTTTGGTAATATTTCGTTTTCACTAAAATGAGAACTTGTCACTTGTCAATTTAATGGGACACTTGTCAATTTAATTGGGACACTCTGTATATATATACATATATATACATACGTATATATATTGTGAGGGCCGTAATGTTGATTTCCGAGACATTTGTTTACTCCTAGGTCAGTCCCGGAACTTTAACATCGTATACTTCCGGGACAGTCTAGGAAATTACTTTTTCTACATATTGTTGAGATCCAAGACAGTCTTGGAAATAAATAATCAGATCACCTTTGTGCGCGGATTTCTAATGTTTCACAAGAGAAATAATGCTTAAAGGACGAAGAGAGTTCAGGACGTGGAAGATCCTTTTTAGGACAAAAAGGGGGAAAAGTTGCAATTCAGAAAACACAAGTTTTGCAAGCCAGCCTTAAATGTGAATCCAAAATGCGATTCTATAACATTATTATCAAAATGACCTCTTCGTCCTGATTAAAAGGATTCTTTGAAATATTTCTAAGGAAGAGATATCTGTAACATAAGATATAAAGATTCCAGAAGAATATACAATAAAATTCTTTAAGTGGAACTTGATCATACTCGAATCTTTTCTTAACACAAAACCGCGTAGGGAATGCATTCCAAACATATACCGATATCTAGTCCCCGTGATACCAGCTCTTTCACCATTCGATTGCGTTTTTGAGCACCTCCTTTCCCTGGAACTACTACATTTCGTTCTAATATCGTTTAAAGGGCACCTCCTCCTTCCATTTGAGATCACAAGCGCACCAATATTTTAAACAGCTGTCAATATATCAGTCCTCTTGCCTTGGAATTTCACTTTTTAATACCTCTCGCCAGGCAGCTATCGATTACATGATTACCGATTACATAATGGAAAAAGATGCTATTTACAAAACGCAAGTTTTCTAAGTCAAGAGCTTAAAAATACAGTCACTATCCACGTCCAGCACTTCTTCTGATTGTTTGGTTTTTATTGGTTTACAGGGAAGTAAGAACTCTTTCGCTTAATTTTAATCTTATTTATTCCCTGAACACATACATATACATAATTATTATATGTCATACATTTCACTTCATTTTCACTTTCACAACATTTTTGGTAGAATATTCAAATTCTTTTTGTGTACTTCTTTTCTTAAACACGAAAGTTTAATTTCAAGTTAATCATTACTCGAGTATCTGAGCTCTTTAAGTCCGAGCAAATGAGTAGTCGAGTATCCAAATACTCAATACTCTTTTACTCAAACGCGGAGATCGAAGCACGTTAGGAAAGTTTTGTAATTTTATCGTGAAACAGAAAGAGTGCTTTGCTATTTTCCCTTTAGAAAAACGATATTTCACCAAGTGCCTACAAGAAACTCTATTGATCATAGAAATAGAATTATTACCTTCCAATTTTTAATATTCTCTAATAAAACAACGAAATCGATTGGAATTACTTAAGTGGTATACCTTAAAAGGAAAGGACAGAATGGGCAAAACTACGTGCCGCAACATCTAAAAATGTGACCCTAATCCAGATAAGGGTCAGTGCTACATTTTGAATAGGCAAATTCAGCGAAAATTTAAATGGGTTAAAAAGAAGAAAGGAAAGCTTAATGTTTTATAGAAAATACGACCAATGGGACAATGGAGTGAGGAAGGTCATATCCTTTGATGAAAGGTTATTTAATCTGTATTGCTCGTATGGCATCACATTCCACCCGGACTGAAAGGGAAAATAACCAATTCGCATAAATTCTGGAATTGACCTTACACGATCTAAGTCACCTTTAGTCATAATATAAAAAAAGGAATTTGTTCAAAACTTAAATAAAATTTAAAGGGAGCTTTCAGACTACATTTTTTTAAGAGACAAGAAATTTTGTTATATTAATGAAAGTACATATCTCTAATTATTAGATAACAGAAAATAACAATAATCGCTTCACTTAAAGGATAATGTATATAGTGATTGCCATTCAAAGGCCTATACAGTCCAATCTCGATAATTCGACAGATATGGGACCAACTGGCTGTCGGATTATCGAATTTTCCAGATTACTGGAGGTGCCATTTAAACAATGCTAAGCAAGCCCCTTACCAGGTTGATTCACAACAGATTTCACAAATTGCTCAATTTTGTTTTTGTTTTTAACAATGTAAAAGACTGCAGCCCGCCCTATCCCATAAACAACACTTAATGCAGCCGGCGATTCACCACGTTTATGCCGTTAAAACATGGCCCACTTGTCTTCAAGAGTCAGAGTTGTGTGTTTGGATGCCACTGTCAGAAAAAGAAGAAGAAATAATAATCCACGAAACTCGCACTGTGTATCTCACAACTCGCACAGGATGACTGAGGACTGTAGAGGGTCAAGGTCAGTGCATTTGGCGCGCCGCGATTTTTGAGATTTTGTATAAAACTCGTGAAGTATGTATGAAAATTAAAGAGTGCAATTTTTTGTAAAAGTGACACACACTTGAACAAAAAAAATATTGATGAATTCATTGTAGTCATCGCAGAGGTTCTCAAACAAGTAAACTACGAAAATTTCATGACAAAAGGAGACCTTCTATTTAAATATGAAAACGGCAAAGAACTACTTGTCAAACCCAGAAGTATTAAGCAATAGATTAATTAAAATGAAACAAGGAAGGAGGACACTTTGCGACTTAAAAAAAAACACACCTTATTAATTAAGAGTTTTACACTTCCCGTACCGAACCCGTAAGGTTCAAATTGCCATAAACAGCAGATTTCAGCGTTCTATTTAGAGCACACCGTTTGAAGTTCTCTTTGGTTTGCCAATGCGAAAGACAGATGACATCGCAAAGAAACGACGCTAAACAACAGATCGCAAAAATCCAACAGGAAAATAGATCCAGAAAAGAAACCAAGGAATACGAAGTTGGCGATCTCGTCGCTAGAAAAGGTACTCAATTCAAAGTTGGTAATAATCGTGTTCTAGTTTTTTGGTCCCTACGAAATTATAAGTAAAGGATGAAATTGCCGTTATACCGTAAGGAAATGTTCAGATACCAAGCGACCTGAGGTTACCTCAACAAGCTCAGACAAAATGAAACCTTAGCGGCACGAAGAGGGAAGGATGATCGAATGAAGACAACACACCCATTTTGAATTTTACTCAACTCTTTTATTAATTCCTACATATACTTAGAAAGCTAAGCATTATAGACATTTGAGTAAGAAAAGGATTAAAGTGTTAGTAAAACATTTTGAAGTGTTGATTTCAAGTTTAGAAAAAGGTGGGTAAAAGCGTCCCAAGTCCTGGCTATTGTAAAAAATGGCATCATCTAGATCGAAAACGCATCGCAGGAAGGATATATAATAGCTGAAGTAAATCTGGTAGGAGTATGTGCCTTTCAATCACACAGAAATCCCTGCGGATCAACAAGCACTATAGGCGAACTTCTCACCATCATCAGTAGTCTTAGTTTAAGGTAACTTAGAACTAAACATAGAATTTAGTGGTCTTTATACATTCACCTGCCTTTATTCCATGACTTTACAGGTTTTCGATGTCCCTTCTTGGCAAGTGTCATCTTTGCATCACCCCCTAGACCAATGCTAGTTGAAATTTTGATAAAGCTGGCATTAAATTACCCATCCTTAACTAGTTTCTAGGCAAAGAACTGAATACAAACTATTTCAGGCCTAATTTGACCAGAAAGTGACTGTGAACCACACAATATGTATCCTAAACCAATGAATAAAATATTGCAAAATTACATTTTGATGGATTTCTATATCAACACCATCAAAAAGAGACACCTGTTTGACACCTGAATAGTCCCTATGCCAAACTACACACGACTCGTAAAGGACTGAAGAGGAAAACAACTTCTTCTTGTGCTTTAAATAATAAAATGCTACTGAGCTTTTTTCTATTCTAATATTATTTGTTTAAGCGTATCGAAGCATTAAGACAGAGCTTTGATTTCATTAATTTCATATTCATTCATTAATGGCGGGCGAGCAACACCTGTGCAACATTTCACAATCCTTATACGAGTGGGACTTGGCTTATTGAAATGAGTAAGAGGAATTTTAATAAACAACAATATCATCAGCTTTAGTTTTCTCAGTACATCATAAGAAGCACATATATCAATATTGTTTCGAATTTAAACTATTTAATTCTTTTGATTACGGCATTTACTTTTCTACTGCAAATAAGTTCTCAAGTACCTACCTAATATCCCTGTTAGTGTGAATTGTTTAAGTTTGTTTCTTTAGATCTTTCATCAGATATTGCTACAAAACTCAAGGATATAATACCACCTTTTCTAAGGGAGTATATAAATCCGCTGAAAGTATTGAATTCTCGTCGCCTCCATGACTTTCGTATCGTCCTGAAAATTTTATTATCTGTAAAAGAAATTCAGCCTTCAAATTCTACAAAAATGACAAGAATAAATTCAAGAAAGTTTACGACTCTTACTGCTTTCCCCAAAATCTCTACTGCCTTATATGTCTTCAGTTGTCAATCAAATACCGACTTTAGCAAAACGAGACGTCACTAAGGAAGGGAAAGTTTTTTCCTTCTTTTTTATACGCTTATTTCTCTTGTCTTATGTCGAATTTTCAAAAGGCTGTCATCTCATAAAAAACTCAGTGAAAGGCTTGTACATTACAGAATATTTTCAGCACAAAACGACTTCAATTTTTCTACGTTTTCAAAGGGGTTGGTTTTCGCCTGTCTACAAATACTTCCCTTAGATATATGAGTCGCTTTAAAAATCCATTATCCGGATGAAGAACCTGAAGTTGTGGCTGAGTGAGGACACGTTTCACAATCTAAAAGCATGGCGTAGAAAATATTTCAATAATTGAAATTTCGCATTAAAAAGCACAAGTTGAAAACATAATAAAAATTGTTTTGTACACAGAGCAGGAATATATCATAGAATTTAATAAAAATGAATAAAATTTCAGCGTTGATTTTAGTATATGTGCACAGAAATTCTTACTACTTACGTTCAATTGAGGAGAAAGTCTTTAACCCTTTACGCACATTTTTTTTACTTAACAAAATGAAAATTTAAGCAAATTTAAGAGCATTGCTGACTATTGTAATGAAAAAAAGAGGGATATTTTTGTGCAATTATATAATAGTACAAGCCTTTTTGTACCCGAAAATATTTACAACAACGATGTTTAATGAAATTCGAACAATTTCGAACTTTATTTCACGATGGCTAAATCCAGAGGAAGGAAACAATACAATACAATGCTTTAAATCAATCGAATTTACAAATTCAGTGGAATTTTAACTATATAAACCATGCGCTAATTTAAAAATTTGATTTGTTTTATTTTATAAAATTGTCCAAGACATTTTTATTAACAAGATTGTATATTACCATTGACTTTTTATAGATTTTTTAATAATCTATTGAACAGAAAATTCTTACCATCTAAAAATCACACAAAATGCACTTATCTCTTTTTGGCTTTTGAATTAAAAGGAAAACTTAAAAATACTGGTTTTTTGTTATTAAAGTTTAAATTTACAAAATACACTTCCTCGTCAGAAGGCACTTAAAATTCAATTTTGAGCTGCTAAAGTTTTCTGTACAACCCAAAAAGTGACCTTTCCAATCTTTCAAAAAACATTAAGTACATTTATATCTTATTGTTTTTCAATAACATGCAAATCAGTATTTAATTTGATTTTCCAAAATATAGTTCCAGTTGTCACAGCATGATTTAAAAAGACAACAAGATAATTATTTATCACCGAGTTAAACTGAATCTTAAATCATGTCATAAATCATTTCAGAATTACACTCGGTCTCCAGGTAATATATAATTTGTATGCCAAAATACTAATGATACTTTAAAAAAATTTATTTTTCGATTTTTTCATATGTTATATAAAATTTAAATTAAAATGTTTTTTCTTTAATTTCTATTTTATGTCTAAAATAAAAGTTAAAAAAATCATTAATTTCTACTTAACGTCCTAATCATTCCGAGGACATATTCCAAAATGAAAAGATTGACATACTTGGTCGACTCTAGACCAAATAAGGGATCCGAAACGCCTCGCAGAGAAGTCAACAACTAGAGGAGCGATACAAGAATATTTAGTGCATTCTGTTTTGTAATTAAATAGAAGAGCTTCATCGGTTGGCAGGACTCTTTGATGGGATTCCCGAATGCCGTTGAAAACTTGATTGGGGCCCAACTCCAGCACCCTTTCACCTCGAACGATATACTTGCTGCAACATTCTTTCGGAAAATTACTACTTGTTCGATGAATTCTTAATTGTGTATACAAGTATTTGTTTTTTACATTTTTCGGAACACTGGACAAATCATTCTTGTTAGCGTCGTGAAAGAATACCCTTCGAAAAATAAACGAATGCGCATCGTAATTATCTACTTCATTAATATACTCAGTTAGAGTGGCATGCTTGAAGGGTATTAAAATCTCGTCAATGTCAACCACCGCAGTGTACTTGAATTTATCGACAAAAGTTGAGCGATACACGCATTCATTTATAGATACAGAAATTCCGTTCTGGTCAATTTTTCTTTTACGCGGTTTTAGGTAAAAATTCCAGGGCAGCACCTGTATGATGCTTAAATTTTTGTAATAACTAAGCAGTTTCTCTACGTTTGCTGTAACATTCATTTTATAAAAATAGAATTTTTCTACTCCCAGCATCCTGTAAATTTCAATAAATTCCACAAGACGCAGAACGTTGTTGTAATGGTTACGCAATGGTGCAGCACAAAGTGACAAATTCCTTTCGGATTTCACGAATGGATTGATGTTTTCGGGATACCTTAAAAAAACATAAAACCATATATATATATATATATAAATTTATAGATTATGCAAATTTTTAAAAAAAAGAAGGGATGTCCAGTAATGAGTCGATATGCGATACGCTAATCGATTCCTTGAAGTGCCCTGATCAATGTTTTTTCAGAGACCCTCCCCGTAAAACCACTCTCTCCCCCTCAAAATGGCGCCTAAAGGTTTGATATCTTTTGACGGAGGTGCACCCTGTAAAAACCTTATAACTCCTCACAAGAACATCACAGATTAACGACCAAAGATTCTTAGGAAAGAAAATATTTGTGGCTTCGCAACGGTGTCCCTACATGTCCCAATCAGTTTTGTTCTTGAGAAGTTATTCAAGGTCAAAATTTAAAAATGCGAATTTTGACCAAAAATTCACAGTAACCACAAAATTCACATTATCAACTTTAACCTTGAGTAACTTTTCAAGGACACAACCGATCGGAACATGTAAAGTTGAAAAGCTTCAAGTCTCCCCTCTTTCAAACGAATCCTTGAATCCTCTTTGGAAAGCCACAAGTCTCCTCTTTCAAATGAATTATTTATGGGGAGTTATAAGGATTTTATAAAATGCACCTTCTTCAAAGGACATAAAATCTTTGGACACCATTTTGTGGAGCAGGGGGTGATTTTAAGGGAGAGGGGGGGCCCTTCGAACAAACGTTGCTAAGGACACTTCAAGGAATTGATTGGTGTGCCGCATATCGATTAATTACCGGGCACCCTCTATATATATATATATATATATATACATTTATGGGAAGTGTGTAAAATATGAAAACATACTGCAACACAATGTAAATTCAGCCAAGTAATTTTAAACTTTTAAGCCTTTAAACAGATAACGAAATAAACTGTTTTATTACAGCCCCACCTCTTTCAGTATATTTAATACTATATTATATATAATTATCTATTTTAGGCTATTTGATGGCATGAAACAACTATTGATTGACGGCTATAGGCGTCAAGCTTATCTAAGCTAGACGAAATTTTAGCGAACTGAAGCATATTAAGCTCTTTATTGTTTTAATTTTTATCTCACTCATATTTAAGCTAGCTCAAGTTTGAGTGATGAGCTTACTTAAAATTTGAGCTTGATCTCTATTTTCAAGTGAACAATTTCGTTTATTGCATGAGAATCAATTAAAAAAAAATGTGTTAATGTGTTTTCTTCTTCAAATATGCAAAAATTAAAACCAGTCCCTGCATTAGTCTTCGGCCTAGATTTTACACTTATTGTGTCGCCCATTTTCATGTTTTGCAGTAAAATGTATATTTGAATAAAAACCTAGATAAATCGTACCTTATATTAACAAATGTTGGCATAGCATAAGTTTGAGGGTTCGAATCATAAACAATTGCCACTTCCTCGGGAAGCCGTACTAAACTCTGATTTTTGTAAATAATAAGAGGGCAGTTAATTATATAGCTACATAGCGTTGTCTCAAAATATTCATGAAGGCGAATTGCTTCGATACTTTCCTCCTCCCATACATCATTGTGTAATCTATAAGAAAGTATAACACTTAGATCTGAATTTTCCCAGATAATTGAAATTACTTACTTAAATAGACATTTGATTTTCGCTTTCACAATTACAGGGAGAACACCAAAAACTTTAACTGACGCAAATTGCAGCCTCCTTCTTCCGAAAAAGTTTGAATTGTACATAGTAAATTTACAATTACCAGTCGATGCCACTCTTCGGTCAAAAATGGCTGAATAAATCATATGCTGCAAAGATGGATATCCCAGATAGCGCCATTCTTCAGCAGTGATTCCATGTATCTTTTTCGGTTTTACATATATTAAACTACTTTGGAACTCATTTAGATCAAATTGTTGTTTTCTATTCTAAAAATCAATAATTTGATTGACAATATAGTAACAAAGATTGTCGAAAGAAAGCAATACTATGATAAATGTAACGCACTAAAATCAGACATACTTACGAGAACACTTGTCAAAATGATCATAAGAGACACAGTAGTAAAAAGGCCTACCGTCAAAACGTATAATTTTTGGTATAAGTGGAAACTTCGGAGAGGAAATTTATTACGCACCATATTTAGCTGTCACCCTGAGACATCTGAATAATACCATAATCTATGGTTACTGCAAATTGAAATATTTTAGTGCATATGCTGAAACTATTTTTTTTCAAATATGGTATGTATACAAGTATTATTATAAGGACCAAACATGATATGAAAAACGTTTTCTATTTCTTAATTTTGAGTTGAATATGAAACCTCGGTATGGTCAGTGCTGTCGTTTGGTAATAACCAGGTATTGCAGATAACTCTTATTGCTGTCAATGCCTTAATAAATAACAATTAAAAAATAAGTACTTAAATAAAAAAATTTTTCAATATACCACGTTTTTATAACGGACTAAAAAGTATAAAATAAAATTTCTCCTAACCTCTGTAGGGGCTATGAAAATACTTGTAAAATTTAAAACGAAAAACGTAGGGCGCATGCAATAGATAATTGATGCATGAATAGTTCACCTAAGGCCCTGTTCCAATCCAAATCATCGTTTTCGTCTTCATCTTGTTAGAACAGTTAGTGACGTCAGTTGTCTGCGTCATGTAGCTTGACTAGTTTGTATAACACTTCATCAAGTCAACGGCGGACTGAAAATTATGAATACCTTTTAGTACGAAAACACAAAAATACGTAACTTAATTTTTTATTTAGAATAAATTAACAACCTATATAATTAAAATTAAGTGAAAAATTCAATTCTCTCCAATATTCACATCGGTCTTAACCATGAAACCATGAACGAAATGTTAGATATCAAGCTAAGCAAACGAATTGAAACAAGTTAACTTGCTTGCTGACGTCACTACTTGTTATAACGAGACGAAGACGAAGCTATAAACCAACAACCAAGAGAGACAGAACCAGAGGTTATTGGTTAACCAGTATTATTTGGATTTTTTGAATGGTTATACCCTAACCAAAATTAGTTTTAAAGATTTGGCGTCATGATGAATTTGCTGCTTCAACCCTGTGTCTCCACTAGGAATTTTTCTTGCCATAAATGAGGCAATTTCAAAGCTTACTTTAGAAGAAGTACAGAAAATTTTTTAAATTTTAAAAGACAGCCTAAGATTTTTTATCTAGTATCCACTGAAATTGCCTCATTTATGGCAAGAAAAATTGTTAGGGTTCAACGAGGGAAGGCGAAAGCGTGTAGCCATACAATCCGCGTCAAAACAAAGGTAAATTTCCAAGCCTATTACGAGCCTAAAAAGGCTCTTACCAGGTAATCACGAGGGTACACCATGCCCAGTGGGAGCTTCAAGCAGCGTTGCCAGGTTTCCAAGTTTTGTAAATGTACAAGTTTCTAAATACAGGTTTCACGATTAAAGGACCGTATTTTTATTCCATACTACAGGGAAGTATTTTTTGATGTTTTACCAACATATATGATATCCTTTCACTAACTACCCTGATTTAAATTATGTTCACTGAGGGCAATCAATGATTAACGAAGGTCAATTGATGATGCGTTATACTTGTAAATAATAGTAATGATAGATAATGATAGCAGTTTCCAAAGTTTATTAAATCTACCTTAATTGAATAAAATGCAGAAAAAAGGGTGTGGGTGCCCATGTTCATTAATTCTTAATTGAGTACAGGTAAATTGTCTTAGATTATGCACGTAGAACACCTAAAAAGCAACCCACCAAGAACAGGTCAGCAGTCAGTTAAACCCAAATAACTTGAGACTATTCATGGGGTGGTCGTTAGTTCTGCCACATAATTCTGACACCCTGGCCAGATGGGGATATTGATTTAAGACATAACACGCCCTAATAGCTCATAACTTTTGCAGACAAGTAGATTTCTTCATTTCAGCCCCAAAATTAGTTCGCAATTCATTAGTTGGCGGCCGATAGTCCGTGGGCAATCTGCGATAACCAGCCTGCCCAACACCCCAAACGGCTTCACAATTTCCCTAATTATGTTCGATTTGTGGCCAACGGGTAGATCGATGGTTGGACGTGGATTTCCATCTGTGCTAGAACCGGAAAAATGAACCTATCTGAGGATGGCTTGTTAGTGGAGAGAGACTCCGAGGAGACTCCTGCCTAACACGGAGCTTTTACGTTGTGCGAATTTTCGGTATAAACTCGAGGGAAAAGTCTTAAACGCTCCTGCGCAATATTTGCACGGATTGCAGGGATTCTCTTAGCGTTTCAGTTATTGCGAGCTGTTTGTTGCCTTTTTTAGTTTACGGTAGAGAAACTTTTGAAATTTTGTAAAATCATTTGTGCGCCTAAGGGTATGCAATAAGGTAAATATTAAGAACTGCACAATACAAAAGTGCCTGGGAAAATTGGGAAAATTGTGTGCGCGTTCTTAAAGGGTGAAAGCTTTCTTCCATGATTTCCTGCAGTGTTATAACCTTGTATCCAGTGTGAAGTGCTTGATATTACATGTGGTGATTTTATATAGTAGCTTTGCAGAGATAAATAAGTCTTGCACAGATAATTCCGATGTACATGAAATGCTCTTTAAAAACAACAGCAACAGGTAAGTGTCCTTCAAATTGGGTAGGTACAGAAAATCCAAGTTTGCTAACTACGATATGATTCTAGTCTACAGGACGTTTCACGACTAGTTTGCAAAAATGAAAGAGGTTGTACGTCGCAGAGAGAAAAAGGGAAATGAGTTTCGGCTTAAATCAAAAACAATATTCGAAAATTTTATTTCATGTATTGTTGTTATTTCCGCCAAAAAATATTCGTAAATATTGAGCAACAAATTAAAACTTTTGATGTCAAACATCTTATTTTTTACGCTCAAGCTTAACTCTTCGTGTTCACTTGGGGTCATTTTGACGTCTGACCCCAACGAAAGTTTGAGTCTGAATATCTGTAACTCCTTATTTTAAGATAAGATAAAACAAGTATTTTGTATTACAACAATTATCAGAGTTCGGAAACGCAACCTCATGTGCGCACACGAACGACTTAAAACTCATTTTCGACTCACGAGCGTGTGCGCTTTTTAAAAACTTTATCCTTTACTTTCAGTGCAAAAGGAACAAAACGAACGACTCATGAGCCGCTCTCGCACTCACGAGCGTACACAGTCCACTTCGTCTACACGTCCACCCACACATTTTCACTACCACCTCAGAAAGTGATAAATATTTGAACCGGAAAGTTTCCGAAAATTCGAAACTAGAAAATGCTACAAAATTTTTCGAAAATTGAAATTATTTTTACACATGCTAGTATATATCCCCACCCCTCACCCACCTACAGATTTTTATTAAAATAGCCGAAAACATACCAAAGTTATAAGCAAAAATAAAAAAAAAAGAATTCTTCAACTTTTAAGAAAATTTTGAACCACCCTATGTCCCCATTTATATCGGATATATATACACCCCTCTCCGGTTTATCGTTCAGAAGTTATTAACCGTCAAATGTAGAGCATCATTTTCGAGCACTTCTCATTTTTTTCGAAAATATTTGAAAATTTGAAATTTTTTTACAGAATCTTATTTGTACAGTTAGTGTTGTTAATGTTACAACATAGATGGTCATAAGACAGGAAAAAGACGACGCCTCAGTACAGTTTTAGACTGCCGCGACTGCCATACACATGCAATTAATGGGCTCATGCTTACCATAGTTAGTTCTAGAGAAATTAATATTCAAAAGGGAGACAGCTCTCAGGTTGCGGACATTAGTCCCGAGTCCTGAACGATACTCTACAACAGAGCCCCGCAGAGTCGATATTAGAATTCAGGAGCAGATGAACAAAAACTATTTCGTTAACCCTACGCCGCTCCTGCAAGGAAGCCATACCAAAAAGGTTAATCCGTTCGCAATACTGCGCAAGAATCATAGGGTCGTCCCAAGGAAGGTCCCTAAACGCAAATCTAATGAACCTGTGCTGGACTCAATACGACCGATGTGGACAGCGTAGAAAGGATTCCAAACCTGGGATGCATGTTCAAGAAGGGGTCGGACGAACGGGTTATATAGGGTTAAGGAAGCCTGAGGGTCGGAGAATTCCCTGAACCAGCGGTTAATTAAACCCAGCATGGAATTAACCCTGCAAGCAGCACAATTAATATGGGAGTGCTTACTCACTCTCCTACTTCCCTTGTACCCCTTTCTATTGTTGCAGGGATTTTCTTTGTTATTGCTCATAGAAAGAAAAGCAAACTAAGTTCGCCTTCGGGACGGATTATCTCGAAAACGAAAAGAGACAGGTGGATACCTGCTTTATAACAAAATAGGTTATGTAAGAAAAATCCATATTAATTAATTACAGTTTTCTTTTCGAAAGCATTCGTTTAATAGCCACTGGTCTGGATTCGTAAAGCAATCGTGTTTAGCATAAGCTTTTCGGCATTCATCCTTTCATCTTAAGAGACAACCAATAGAGGTTCCATAGTTCCTTTTGGACCCTATACTTCATGCCGTTAAGAAAAACGAAATATTTTCCTTGCCACTTTATTTTAGGTACCGACTCTATTCTGAGCATCGATTGCAATAGGGATTTTGCTCAGTACTTTCTGTAGGCTACTCTACCACTCGATTTCGAGTATTAATCAGAATAGATGCTTCTCTTTTTTACCTCTTTAATCAGTGTCATTTCTGACAAAAATACAACAAAAGTACAAAGGGGGTGAGTCGATTTTTTCGTCTATTTATAATAATCACCTGTCAACATATTTCAATAATTCTGGTTGCGTTCTTATGTGAATTTCGCTTTAGATTTGATTTATTAGGAAATTTTAAATACACAAGTTTTTATATTTTGGAAATCGTTTTCTAGTGTTTGGGTTATTGTAAAGCATTTTTTCAGTTTGAGCGAAACAAATTGTTTTTAATTATAACCAGATTTGAATATCCTTTCTTAACACAAATGCAATTTAGATATTCGAATCACTCAAAAATGTTTAGAACAAATACAAACCAATAAATTAAAGTTGAAAAATTGATATCCTTCCTCTGTAATTTAGCACAAAATTTGCAATGTTAAATCAGAAGCATCCGTCAGCCAAGCGTACTACTTACAAGTCACCCCTTATATTCTCCAAGCGAAATGAGGCAAAAATGCCCCGGGACACCCTAGTGAACAATAACTTGACGGGAAAGCATTTTTCCGACAGCATTACAGACGTCCTTGTCGGAAAATGAATTGTCTGAATTTGGGTTGTTCCATGCATTTTCTAGTGTCGCCTCTCTTCTTTTTGCTTTTGGCAAGTCTAAATTTCCAGTTAACATGACTCTAAATCAAGCGGGTGGTGTAAAGTGTCTACCCCCGAATGCAGGCAAATATTGTAAAAAGCACGCAACTACTAAGCCGTTGCTAGAACTGAAGTGTCATTCGGGCACCGGACGTGATGTATAATGTGGACTTAATTTTGTTATTTATGGCTGGCACGAATTTAAGGATTAAACTACTTGTTTCAGGACGGTTCCCCTGAACATTTTGTGTAATTTTAATTCTTATATATTTCCCACTACTTGTTTTAGTTGGAAAATTTAAAAATTTAAAAAGTTACAAAATATCATCATCATCAGCGACTTTTTCGGTTTTGACGAAAAACCTAGCAGTGAGGATTTTTTCACTTTTATGAAAATGAAGGCAACTTCAGTATTAGAGCATCTAATACCGAGGCATAGTTTTGTTGTCGGGATTTCGGTACAGGATTTTTTCAAACCCGGGATCCTGGTACTGGTATCGGGACTGAATGGAAATATAAAATGTAAAGAAATGTAAGAAAAATAATAGTTTAACAGCGGATGTAGAAATATTTCATGAATTGTTACTCTGTTAAAAGTGAGAGCAATTAAGGACTGAAAATAAAGAAAGTGGGTGAAGCTTCCACTTTGATTTCGGATTGAAATCGAACGTAGTAAAAAGAACATATTCTCGGAATGGACTATCAAAATTCACTCGAAAGGTAGGGAAGTTTCAAAGTCAGAGAAGTTAAGGAATCTCCAGATCTTGATAATAAATCGAATTGAGTATATTCTTAGACAAAAACAAATAATATTATTATATTATTTATTTGTCTAAGGTATATTCCAGATTTTTTTTAGGTTGCTTTTCTTGTTTTTTCCCTTTAACTTCTGCTTCGAGAAATCGAGACTAATTCGAGATAACGAATTACTTGTCAAAATGTTTGCAGGGAATTTTCTAAACCAGTAAACATTACGAACCGACATCGAAACTAAATTGAAGCCTAGAAATCGGAAAAACGAAGACAGCGTTACTCAGGGTTCTATCTAACAGAATCTTTCAGCAATAACAAATAAATGACTGTTGGAACTTAGAAAATAAAGTACCCCTCCGTATGGTACTAAAAATAAAATACAGTGGAAAATTTAAAAACTTGTTGTTCACCACGGATCTGTGGGTCCGTTTTGAGTGCGAGAAAAATAACAAGGAAATTTCGAAACTCACCACTTTGAGAATTCTTCACTTAATTGAAATTTCGCTAAAATTTTTCCCATCAAAACAATATCGGCGTATATGTGGTTGTTTACAAAATTAAAACCTCCCTTTAATTTTGTAAACAAGCACATATACGTCGATATTGTTTTGATGGGAAATAACGCAAAAACTACCAATTTTTTTTTAATTTGTAGCGGGTGGTGGGGGATTCACACATCCTCCCTCACGCCTGAATGAAGTTTCCTACGATGGGATATGTAGGTATAGCTTGTCCCAAATTAAAGAAGTCATATTTTTAAATATCTGCGTATAATTAAGTGGAAAACAAAGGAATTGATGTCTAGATTTTTGAATTGGATTTGCAAATTTCGATTTTACATGAAATAATATACAACAAGGCTAGTTTGATAGTGATATTGGGGCTACGAGGCACATAGCACCAGGCACAGAGCCTATTTTTTCAATCGCGGAAAAAAGCAATACTTAACGCAGCAGTTAAATTTTCATATTTTGGATTCCCCCAAACTCAAAAGCTAATAAGATTTATTCATTAATTCCGATAAATCACCTAAACTTGTTAAATTAAAATCTTCAACTGATTTAAATCAATTCAAGTAATCAGCAAAAGTTACCTACTCTGCTACTTTCTGGATAAACCAGAAAAGTTTTGGATCAATGGTTGTTCCAAAAAAAAAATCTCAAAATTAGGCTGCTTTTCCAACAGCCCTTAATTTATCATCCACAAAGGCCTTTCATAAATGATTTGAGATTTAATTTGCATTAGCTGAATGCTCGGAGTGTTTGCACATTGAACTTCTGCTGATAGGCTGCAGAATGCACTTACCTATGCAATGCTATTATAGTCGCTCTCTAATCTATTTTTATGGCTGCGCGCGTGCTTGCAGCCACGCCGGTCTTAAACCGATTTTGACTCAGTTTTTCGCAGCCGCAGACATGATTAAATCGATCTGTGTTATTAATCATGGCTATTTATTTTGTTATTTGTTTTGATTAGTAAAGCCTTGTTGTGATTTATGATCGACTGCAAATTAATCAGTTCAATTTATCCACGATAATCTGTAATCACACAAGTTTTAAAATAGTGAACAAAATGTTTTTTACTCATAAACTCTTCTAGGAAAATAACAAAAAAAATTTCTAATGTCAGTTACAAAACAGTTTATAGCCTGGTTACCATTTTATCTCAATATTTTAAGAAAAGTGCTTATGAATTTGTTTCTTGTGTTGTGTTTTAGTACCAGTTTATGCCAAGATTTCGCTACACCTTTTGATTGTCGTTACTTCTAAATAAGTTGTGCACTATGCGGCGTAATAGTTGTGCGCGGAAGATTTTGACTCAGTTTGTATATTTTGGAACTGTTTGTTAAGTGATGGATATTTTTGAGTAAAATTGTAAAATCTTTTACTAGAGATGGCATGAATGTCTTACTTCAATTTATCCAGGAGGAATAAAACTAGGTTTGCATATTACTTATTTAACTTTTTCAAACTGATATTGTTATTATTAATATAAACCTGTTTTATTGAACCGTCAGAAGTTTTTACATGAGTTGCACGACATCAATGAAAAGAGTGAGATGATATCTACACAAATATCTACACAATAAAATCTTACTTATTAATATTCAAATGATGAAAATTAGAAAATTTTTTTATTTACAATATTCGTACTTAAAGGAAGTGTTGTCACTTGGATTCATTTGGATACTTTTCCAAGCAAAGAAAGGTAAGTCGATACATGATACATAAACTCCACAAGGGATAAAGCGATACATTTACAAAAAATCCCTTAATTTAGGATACAAAATGCTTAATTTTTAATTACCTGAAGTCAGACTTCAAAGAATAATTTACTGAATTATCTTTAAAATTTTCACAAGCGGAAAAGAATCAGAAATGTAAAGAATCAAAAAACAGTCCTTTTTTTATTGTTCAAAACAGTTTTTTTCTTTCTTTTCAAAACTCTTTTTTCGATAAAATACTGTCACGTGTTTGTGAAAGTAAAGTCCGAGATTAATTAAGAATTCACAAAGTCTTTGTTTCCAAAACAAAATAATTACAACTTCACAAGGCACAAAAATTACACATAACTAATTCACTTCCTCCGCAGGTGTTCCTCAAGGACATATATTGGGGCCTTTGCTGTTTATCTTGTATATAAATGATATTTTCCACTTTCGTCAATATTGTTTTATTTCACTGTATGCTGATGATGTTCAATTATTGCTTTCCGGGCTTGCTCACTCTGCGATGGGGACGGTACTCTGTTCCACAGATGCTTTACCTGCTGGGTGACCTAATCTACCTCGTTGGCTGCATGTGTCGACTGGTACACCTGTCACTCGGAGTCCCCAGGACATCGTTTCTACTAAGGCCAAGGACCTGCAATGTAGCGAACTGCTTGATCAGCTTCTTGCTGACGCTGGCGAGGTCCACGATTGCCCCTGTTACTTAAGGGTGGAGAATGGTTATCACACCACTGCAACAGTACACGAGCACACACGGGTCCTTTCTCTTCGTTGCTAGGTTGGTGATCAGAGGCGCTTGCGTCTCAAATACCTGGCACCGAAGAGGGTCATATTCAACGGCACTTGTACGCTGGTGGCGACCGTGCAAGACAACAGTCTGGCCTTTCACCGGTAGTGCAAGCCGCAATGTTTGTAACACTAGTCCGCGAGGTTTTTCCCTGCTTTAGAGCGCTTCAGGCATCGCAAAAAGGGTGAGACTCTCGTTGGACTGGCAAAGCTTCGGCGATGCCGGAAACAACTTGTAAATGTGTGCGACCTTCCAGGATGGTCCCGCGGTACTCTATTTTCAGTTCAAAATTGTTGGTTCCTTTAGGCTTTTTTTTTATTTTTGGTACTCTTAAATTCAAGATTTTCAGCTTCTTGTTGGAGCTCCCACTTGCCTAGAGCACTTTGGCAGTAAAAATTTTCTTTGTGTAAATTCTTGTGGTATTTGTAATTTTTTACATTTTGCACTTTTTAACAAATTTTTAAGAATAGGTTTCATTAGAAGGGGCCGGATCCGCCTCCGTTTTACTCTGGTACCACGGAGTCGTAAAACCAACTTTAGACATCATTACGTCCATATGGAGAATATTATATTGGGCGGCTTTTAGAACTAAGTCTCCCCTGCTTTGCGTTTTTTTTGTGCGCTTTGTTTGTTTTACGTGGTCTTGTTGTGAATTTAAGTAACATGATGACTTTGATGCAGTCCATGTTTTGTAAAAAGAGTCAGAAGTGAACGCGTTTTTATATTTTCAATTGATTTTTGTATAGTTTACTTTACTTTAACATAAGTACTTTTTTGCTAATCGGCATTCACACGGTATATTTTGCTGACATGTTTCCATTTTTTCGCGACTTCTTTTTCTTACGAGGTTTTTTATGCGGTATAACATATAACGGAGACAAAGTAAGCATACAGAAAAATGTTCGGTTTTATTAATGGCTATTGGCTACTAATGCTGTTGCTGACCTAAAAATAATTATCTCTAATAATACATCTCCCTGTCGTGTACAATTTCAATATTGCTCTAAATTCTGTGTGGTCACAAATGTCTTTCTAAATTTCCTCACCTTTTATCCAATGAAATCATTAAAATGAAATTTACCTAATTCGATTAAAATAAATATTTTTGGAAACACCAGGCAGACATAGATACCAACCACAAAGCGAATTTAACCAGTACGCATTGGTCTTACTGAAATGAAATTTTGCGGTGTGGCAGTTAAACCGATGCAGCTGAACGTGGTTTCGCAAAATTGAACTAAATCCATGAGATTAACTCGAATTGGTTTCATAAGCAACGACAAGTGCTACGTATTGCTACTCTGGGTATCCATATCAAGTGTCTAATTTCCCGACGGTACGTAAATAGTTTCAATGCATCCCCTGATTTTTGTTTCCAGTAATGATGTCCTCTGTACTTGTTTTTGTATGATGATGTTTGTAAATTTTATAAATCTTATCTACCATTTTGGTTATTTTAAGGACATTTGCTAGAATGTGATTTCCACCATATTCTGAGATTTCTACAGTGAGTGCAAAAAGTTAGGGCAAGGACATTGGCAAATCTTGACCGATTACTCTCTTCAAAATCTGGATCAATTACCGGTGAGGTAATAAATTTTTGTTTTGTTTCAAATGCATCCATACCATCCGTCGTCCAGTCACACAATTTGTTTTCCTTGAGCAATACACTGAGAGGTCTTGCTATCTCGAAAAATTGTGGAATAAATCGCCTGTAGTAATTGCAAAATGCTACAAATCTTCTCACATCATCCACGTTTTTTGGAATCAGATATGACTCAATAACCTTATATTTGCTGGGATCTATTTTGATTCCATTCCGTGTAATTAGTGGAAAATTTTCTTTTTTATCAATAAATTTTAGGGAAGATAGCATCTTCCTGGAGAACTTCTCCTATTATTTTTTTACATTAATGAATTATATTACCTACAAATTCTCCATATAAAGTTGGTACCTAGCTGTTCTTTGATGTTGAACACATTTATGAAACTTGGAGAGTATCTTTCCCTACCGAACACCAGCTGCAACGCCTCCACAATTATGACTAGTCCGGAGTAGTTGCGCTTGATATCTCAAAGGCTTTTGACAGAATTTGATACTCTACTTTTTTAGCGAAACTTCCAGCCCATCCCTTTTTACTTGGCTTAGAAGTTTGCTTTTTGATCATTCTATTTATATTATTTTGAACTGTATTATGTCTAACCCTTTTAACATTAATACCGGTGCGGAGCACAGTTCCGTATTGCCTCTCACTCTTTTCATACTTTTTATTAATGACCTCGTATCTTTCACTTCCAATACACTTCACAGCTTTGCTAATGATAGCACCCTTGGTTTCGCGTACTCATTCTCGTCTAGAGTAGAACGGATAGGGTCAAGTTAAACGCGTTAAAAACCCAAGGCTCCACGAGCAGAAATTTTATACGGCATACCCTAACACCGTCAGAATCAGATCAGGCTGTATGGCTGGTATGCCATATTAGGAAGTACTTATGAGGCCCTCATCAACTCCTAATATGAAATGCCCTATTCGGATATTTCCAATCGAGCCCCGATTTGTTACCCTTGTTCTACCCCTTGAAAAGGCTTCGCTTATGTGGTTTCTATAATTTTGTTGCCAGAACGCAACCATTTCATGGGGACCCTCGTCTGGTTCCGCTAATTTTATCAGAATGCAGCCATTTAATAGTGAGCCCCGTTTGGTTCCAATAATATTCGTGACTTGATAACATATACAGGGTGTTCAAATTTGAATGGTACTTTTAAATTTGGGCCTAGACAGGACGCACTACGTTATCCGTATTGGATAAGGTCAAAAAGATTGATTTCAAGCTTATTGACACGACGAGACAATTATCTCTAAGATCGGTCCCCAAAAGCTCAGATGCAATGTCGCATGCCTTTTGCTCTTTTATCGCTACTTTAGTGGATTTTGTTCCATCGAAAGCTCTTGTCTGATCTCTTGTAGATCAATCCCTAGCCATGATAGTCGGGCATCGAGTTGTCGTTCCTCTTTTGTACTTGAAACAAAATTTAGCAGAATAGTGAAATTCTGTGAATCCTTCATGAGCAAAACTGCACGAATGTGGAATAGACTACGATTTTCTACTTTCCCTCAGGACTTCATACCGGAGCTGTTCAAGCAGAATGTGCACCGACACCTTCACTCGACATCTTGATTCCTACTTTTCTCTCCGACAAGGTATTTGGAATATTTGTTGGTGCCTTTGTTGATTCAAATCGCTATTTCTTTTTTATTCCCTTACCAGAAATTGCAGTAGTGTTTAAAATACTTTTTTTAATTACTACTGAACTCATGAAATGAGAAATTTTGCAATTTTATAGATACCTATTCGTGAAACACTTTCAAACGTAGTACTGGTATAAGGCGAGCTTATTATTATCAATTTAAAGTTTAGTAGGGGCTTACAACGAATATGACGTCATTTTCCTTCGTGTCCAAAAACATTTAACATCAAGCAAGAAAATAAACTCTCATATATCTAAGCTTTTTCATATTGTCCTCTTTTCTAACTACATTCATATCTTATTACAGTCTACCCTGCAGCTACTGAAATTGCAAAAAAAAATCAATATTAAATTTTGTCGCATAAAATTTCTTCCGACACAAAAGCACAGAATTTGGCATCTCAAATAAACCAAAAGGTGAACCACGTTCATGTGATATGATAAACTACTCCCACGGCTGTAGATTTTCTTCTTAGATTGAATTCAGCATCACTATATTATTCACTATTCATATAGCCTCCTT
>QYTT01088501.1:0-12122 GCA_006980735.1 Dasypogon diadema | reverse complement strand
CAAAGCCCACTCCCTGTCTCTATGGGTTTTTCTCAGAGGCTTTGATGCTACAATTTTTATCAAGTCTGGACGGTAAATGCTTCTTAGTCTATTGTATTCACAAATTGAGGATTCCTACGCTTTAATACTTCCAAAGTCGACATTAATTAGATGTAAGCCGCCCAGACTTGTAACTCTCGAAAGTGCCACGTAAGCTTGACCGGATGTGAATACTACAGAACCGATATCCATCAGCGCATTATTTAGACTTAGGCCCTGACTTTTGTGTATAGTTATAGCATAGGCTTTACATATGGGAAACTGTTCGCGATGAACATAAGCTCTATTAATAATTTCAAATTTAGTTTTGACCGGACCAAGCTCGTAAACATGTTCTTTATTAAATGTAATGCATATTTTCTTAATTATTTTTGTATTTTCCGGATCAACCTTTACTCTTTGCACTATACCGATAGAACCATTAACTAAACCAAGACTCACGTCAATATTTCGCCTTAACATGACTTTTGCTCCTATTTTTATAATTATGTTCTCTTCCAGGCCCGCAGTCATAGAAGCATCGTCTTTATATTTTTTTATGCATTCACGAGCTCTTTATGTTAGATATCTGGGGCAATCTATGCTATCTACAGCTGTAAGTTTTATTTCGGGATGTGGGAGAGATCTAAGCATTGCAGTATTTAATTGTTGACACATGTTTTTGTAGGTAATAAGCAAATGGTATCATCAGGAAGTTTCGAGAGGTGTTCAATTATTTCAATTAATCTGTTTTCATTTGAAGCGGATTTGAGAGTTATTAATCTAGTCGAGAGTAAGTCGCGGTCGTTTTGTGTAGTCACACCTAATCTTATTCTATTTAGCGTTTCAACAAAGTCAGAATCATTGAGCTGTCGCATGTTAATAGTAAGTTCATCGTATATGAACAGTTCAATATACAAATTCGGCATACTGAGGGAACCTAACAACTTGTTAGTTTCAACAGTTGACAGTTTTTCAAAAAGTGACTTTTCTCTTACCAGCGGAAGCTGTAAGAGATCCCCGAAAACTACAAGATATTTTTTTCCAAACCACCCATTCTGATCGTCGCTTGTGTCAAATATCTCAGAGAAGCGTAAACGAATATATGTTAAAGTAACGTTGGATATCATCGACACTTCGTCTATGATAAACAACACTACTTCTTTCAAATCTGATCTCAGAACTTGGAGGACTTCATCAGAAAGTGGCTTGTACTTCGGTGTTTACTTGTTTTCCACAGGCAGCTGCAATAGTCTATGTATAGTCAATCCATTCACATTGAATGCAGCTATGCCTGTTGGAGCACTAACTGCCACTTTTTTGTTTAAATACGTCTTAACCCAAACTTTCAGAGTTTTTATTGGAAAGCTTTTTCCAGTGCTACCAGTTCCACTCACAAAACAGCGTAAAACGTCAGCATTATTATAAGTTGTGTTCATTTTATTTGTGATCATATCGAAGACTCTTTTTTGATCGGCATTAAGTTTTGCGATCATACTTTGAAGATCAGTCTGCTCTTCTTCTACCAGATTGATTCTCTGAAAGTCATCCATTGCGTTTGCTGCTTCCACAGCTTCAAAGTCTAAAGCGTTTTCCCTTAAGACAGAAGGTCCCTTAAGTAGGGACTGAATAAATTAACCGACTTGGTATTACATGCATCTCACAACTTTTTACGGTAGAAGAACTGAGTTGCGAGACTTGGTTTTTTTACAAGTTATGTTTTTGATGGTATTATATTATACATATACAGGTACATTGATTCATTCACTGCAAATGTAACTTTGTAATCCTATATATATCTGGGGTATATATATTTATATGTGGGATTACAAAGTTATTTATGCAGTTGTTGTATCTAGAAAACTGGACCGAAATTGCAAAATATTTTAGTTTTTCCTTGATTTATACACTAAACACTAATTGTATTCTAAATTTGAAGCTTCTATGTCTGCCAGCAGTGCCTTAGAGTTTTGATGATCGGTCAGTCAGTGAGTGAGTGACAAAATTAAGAAACTTTGACTAGTTATAATTCTTAAACTTCTGGTTCAAATTAAATGAAATTTGAAATATACCGTGTTTATACAATGCCTGCTTGGTTACTGAAAATTTAGGCTTCTAGTTTTATCCACAACGAAGTTATAGGGGGGTCGAAAATGGCCTGACCTGTTTCGAGAAAAGGATGGTACGGCCGTGCCGCTTTTTTGCACGACTTGGCGGGGGCACTGCCGTGCCCCCAGATAGAAATCTTTGAAAAATTTCTTCATTTACATAGTTCACTATATGTATAGAAATTGCAGTACACGCTACAGAAAACGCCAATTTTATAGAAGCTCATTCTCTTTGTTACATAATATAGAAGGGCCTGTTCGAGAATTCAGTTTTTACAGTCGACTGCCTACAATTTCTACGCGTGTAGATAACTTATATGGAGAACAATTATATAATAGTGGAATCAAAATTCATGCAAAAGGAGTACTTTCTGTAAAATATTATCGTTATTTTCGAAAAACTTCTTCATTTATATAGTTAACTACACGCGCAAAAATTTCGTAAATACTTTTCACGTCAAATATTTTTTACAGTTAAATGTGTATGCTAAATCACTGATTTATGTAATTCAATTCTTCAAACCAGTCACACTTGTTTATTTCGAATTATCTTTGAATTTGAATTTGTCTCAATAAAGAAATTTTGCAACGTCGCTTTGTAATTCAGAATAGTTGGTATATAGGTGTAGCTGTAAACTAAAAACTATAATAAAGAATTTCTGTAAATATATTCAGTCTGATCTAAAGGTTCTTTGTAATCAGTTGCTATCCTGGACAGTCGTTGATCTTGAATTGTGAATCACGAAAAGGCTCGTGTTAAACATTGGTGACCCCGACGTGATTACCGCGATTGAAAGTTTGTTGTTGGGTGATCATAATTCACTACACACTTCATAATAGCCATAGTCTAAAGCAGCAACGTCAAATTCGAATGGATCCTACGCTCCAATTTGATACTTGAGAAGGTGAAATTGATCAATTAAACTGGTATTGATCTTGCTGGAAGTTTTCACATCGTGGGCTACTTAAATAACTAAATCCAATAAATTGTTCAAATCGGATTATTTACAGCCAGTAAGCCAAGAAATTGTATTTATCAAGAGGGCGGCAGCGGTAGGAAACAAGGGCACAAGATCTTGCATCATTAAAAACTAAGCGTTCCTCTACAAAGGCGGCAATCTCGCGAATTAAAACCTTTACTGAGTCTAATAGTGATCTCCTGGCGGAGGAATTCGAGTGCAGACTTGGATTATTAGAGGCATATTTTAAACAATTGTACTACAAAGGCAAAAATCTTGTCATTAATGGCGGAGAAAGGGCAGAGAGACACCCTGTTAGTAGAATCTATTTGCCCAAACATTCGTTATGAATTCAACAGTTAAGTCCCATTTGCCTAAAATACCTGCCTGCTTTTATTGGACAATATACAGAATATACAAATTTTATAAATACGTTTAAATTAGCGGTTGATTCTAACTCAACGTTATCTAATGTGGAAAAACTTTTGCATTTGAGATTTTGTTAGATTTTGTTTAAGTGGTGAAGCATTAGCAAAAATTCAAGCTTTAGAAGCAAATTAGAGTGAGGTCCTTAAATTGTTGCAGTCTAGATATGATAACAAATATATTATATTTGAGTCACATGTAAAGAAATTGTTTGAAGTTCCGTCAGGGCGACAAGGTACAACAGCACATCAATAAGAAATATTGTTGATGAGGTAATATATTTAAGATCATCGGATGATACCTTGAACTCATTTATAGTTCATAATGTTAAAACGAAGTTAGATTCGAATACTAAAACAAAGTGGGAGGAGTCACTTGAGTATAAGAATACACCATCGTGGGAGGCTTTTTCGGTGTTTTTGCAAAGTGTCTCTTAACTGACCATACAATCTATAAGTGACCTGCCTTTCTAAGTTTATCAGTGATAGATAGATTTCAAACTGTCAAGATGTTAGGCTTGTGTATAAACTGCCTCTCTAAGGGGCATTCCATAAGAGGATGTACATTAACGAATTGCAAGGTGTGCCATTTACCTCATCACACTCTTTTGCAAATGAAACAATAAAATCAACTTTTTAAATATGACACTCATTAAGGAAGATAATCACAGACAGATACCATACATAAGGAAATGGTGTCTCGGGACACCTACTCATTTTTTTCTCCGCACACCCAAGAAGCATGATATACAACACTACGTTCTCTTTTGTTCACCGAACCATAAAGCTGAATGACCCAAGGTTCCATAAAAAAACTATGAAAAAATCAAAAACACTTTAACAAAGAATAATCTACCAAAGCACATCATTAGGAAAGTAATAAACCGCTTTCGACACCATCAACCGTTATAAGAAATTTAAATATATATCAGGCCTTAGTGACAATCTATCAAAAGTATTTAGAAGAACCCATCCAAACACGAGAGTAGAATAAAGCAATCACAGCAATTAGCCTTCTTGTTCAGTAAGAACAAGACTAGGACCAATGACAGAAAATCTGTTGGGGCCATTTGTAAATTAAATCGTAAGGCTTAAAACTGCGATAAATTGTGCATAGGAGAGACGGGAATAAACATAACGGTACGTATAAGGGAACACAAATATGATTACAGGTTCCGCTCAAGTACTAATCATAAAAATTCATACAGGACGGCTTATCTTAAACACGCAATGGAGAGAATCATGTCTTCAACTTTTAAAATTTTGAAATCCAGACCAACGAACATATATAACGACGAATTCAGGTTTATTATAGCTCAACGAAATCCCTGTTGATGCCTCGAAAATGACAAAATAAGGGAGTGCAAACACTTTGTTCTGAGCAAGCCGTCTGGGTAATTAGCAAATACCTAGAACGAGTTCAGGATAGTTGTCTGCACTGTCTTGTCTCCGGCATGGGTGATAAAATCATATAATCTAAGGAGCAGATGTGTACGAGACATTCTATTAGTGCAACCTTGGAATTCCTAGACCTTGATTACCTTAGTGAAGAAGAATGCCATTAGTATTTCAGTAATATGTAATTCCAGGTAACCGGGAGATATCCTTTAGGTAGGAGATATGCTTTAGGAAACTGTAGTGAATAGAAATGGGAGAAATGGTTTCAAGGCATCTGCTCTGAGGATTTAGATTAGATTACCGCCGGGCATGCTGGAGAGTTGACGTTCCAGTGAATACTTTCGGTTATTCTATTACAGAATTAAAAGCTAAATGAAAAATGTGGCGAAAAGTGCTGCCAGAAACCAAATAACAATAATAAAATAAGAATATTGGTAAAATTATTTATATTTTTTCTACCAAACAAATTAAGTATGCTACACAATTTTGTCTAGTGTTAACTACGACTGACATTTTGTCTGTTTATTTATATAATACTAGGAGACCCCTGTGCAACTGCACAAATTGAATATGAGTGGCATAAAGTTTTTATATGTTTCCTCAATTTACACCTTAAATTTCAAGCCTTTTTCCACATTAGCCTAGAGGTAAGGCAAGAGGCGCGTTTTTTTGGAGGTGTCCCCTGTAGGCCTAATCCTCTCATGCAAGCAAGAATTAAAATGATACATGCAAAATATTTTACCATGCAGAAATGGACATTTCTCTGTCACTTCTCTTTAGCCCTTAAAAGTCACTGAAAAAACTGAAATCTTGAGCAGATCCATGCTATGCAATAAATGGTTAAAATAATAGAGGAAATGAGAAAAAGTTCCAATAAATCCATGTATTGCATACTTATTGGTGGCAAACACCGCATTTAACACCAAAGTTACCCAGGAACGCAACCCCAAAGTAATGGACACAACCCCGAACTGATGCGGATCAGTGTTGCCATTATAAAATTTCAAGAAAAGCCCGATGAAACTCCATATAAAAAAAGTGGCTGAAATACGGAACCGGGAGCTTTCTTTATATAATTAATATATAGATAAACCAAATAGAATAATTTTAATAATAATTATTATATAAATGATTGTGAGCATACTTTATACTATTTACGTCATATATTTATGTTCACCACGCCCCCTCTTCTCATTTAGAATGACTAGAATATGAAATTGTAAATAGATATTTACTGCGTGATCTTTGAAGTCATTCTCCTCCGTAGTTTGATAATTTAAAGACTTAATTTTTGCAGTTTACAGTGCAGAAAATCAGCTCTCGATCTGTATCTGTTTCAGCAATGACATATACATAGACAGTAGCTTTAAACATGGAATTTATATACCTTTTTGTTTAAATAACGCAATTACCGCTCTTTATAGCTTTTTCAATTATAATATTTTTAAATTTGCTAATAATTTCAGGATGTATGCCCGATATTTGAAAGCAGTAAAATGCCGCTTGCATCAAGATCTTCAAACAGTGATTATTCGCCATCAAATGAACATCTGGAAAATTTTCCTAATACAAATCCAAATTGGTCACAACAATGCAATCAGAAATACATGAGGAAGAGAACTTGTTCTCCACAACCACTATCCCCACCGCAGATTTCATTAACTCCAAGCAAAAATCGGATTCTTGAATGTGACTTTATTCCTTGCAGAAAATCCAGGAAGAAAATCAAAACTAATCAATCTACTGATTCATTTGAATTTCGAGAGGAGATAAAAGTAAGTCAATATATTTTATATGAAAAAGTAATTGTGCTGTAGCAAAGTACTTTCAGGACATAACTCCATTACCTGGATTTCAACAAGCTTTTGGATCAACAGAAATAGGTCGCTTCTCAGAGACTTTTTTTAATACAATAGACAATCCGTTTGACCTGAGATATGAATCAGTAGCAGATTCTTTAAGCTCGGAATTATGGGACAAAAAGGAAGCATCAGGAGGTCCACATTTTAATCTTCGTATAGGTGCATCTGTTCAACCAATTTATCCTGTGAATTATTGTACAGTTAACACATCTCTAAATGAACTCCACTTCAATGGGGTTAGGTGTAGTAATTATTAGGAAAATTAGGAAAACTCAATAACTCTTACTTATTTTATGTGATAATATTTATTATTTAAAATTTTATATTAGACAGAAGTCAACTTGAAAATTTAATTATAGATTAGTCTAAAACAACATCAAAAAAATTCGTGCCTTTTTCAATAGTGTAGAAATAAAATTGTACTACTTTTTCAAAATCTAACGCAATTCCTTAAGATGTTCTTTTCGGGAAAATTTATAGAACGACTTAAATTTACTTTTGAATGACCTATGTGTATATATTTTTAGAGGTCTCCTTCTTTAAAGGCACACATCTCCCAGCCAAGATATGACTTTTGTATTTCGTTAGGGACCAACATCATTTTTTATGTACCTATATAATTACAAATTTAATATATGAACTTCTAATGAACTCAGATCAGAAATTCACTTAGATTAATATAAAATATTGAAATAGATGCACATTTTTAACTACGTTCTAAACGATGTTTAAACGACGTAAATTAGAATCAGATATCTCACTTACGTCTTGGCAAATGATTGAGTGCTATTCCAGTAATTTTCTGAAATGCATTTTAAGTTATGTTTATGCAGTAAAATGAAATCTATTTCACGAGATTTAGATTCTAAAACATTTTATTTCAAGTAATTATAAAATAAGTTTGCTTATAATGTTTTTATACTAATAGGCCAATTATAATTTGCAAAGCTTTGCATATGCACAAAGTCGGGTGAATACTCGTAACATGAAGATCAAAAGCTATTTTTGTGTCCACAAGATGAAAATATGGGAAGAGCATTGTCGCATCAAGAATTGCGCCACTTATACGTTTACCTTCGAGGCAGGTTAAGAGATTTAATTATGGAATTTCTTGGGTAGGATTAATAATAACGCTCCAAATTACCTGTTTCCATTTATCACAGGTCTTGTATTGGCATTGAAGAAGGTTAGGCTGAACCCACACTGGAATAGTCAGCTATGCATAACCAAGACTAGGCAAGAATGCTAGATGAAGTTGCACTAGTCACAAATAAGCATAAACAGGAAAACACAAGCATAGTTTGTTGGCATTAGGCAAATTCGGTTTTATCAGTTTGATTCAAAATGTCGAGTGACTCCGAAATGAAGGAAGCCATTTTGGCTTATTTACGCCATTTTGTTGTGAATCCGAATGAAGTATATCGGAGTATGGGGATTGGGGGTGCATCTTGTAAAGGAGCGCACAGAAGAAGATTTTGTAAAATGCTTTTTTGAAGAGCTCATATCAGATGAAAGTATATTTAAAAACTTTACTCGAATAAAACCACAAACTTTTGATGATTTATTGAACCTGGTTGGAGGAAGGATAGAAAAATTGTACATGAATTTCCGCAAAAGCATTACACCTAAAGAATAACACCTAGTTATGTTAAGCTAACAAGGAGGGGCTACGACCTTGGCATCACCATGAAAATCGGTGAAAATTTTTGCATACAATGATTTCAAAAATTCAAATAAAAATATTTTCTAAAACATTAAAAAATCTTGAAAACAATCCCTGAAAAAAAGTGCAAGCAAAACCCACAACGACGGGAATTGAACCTGCGTCCCCGGGGTGAGAGTCAGACACTTAAGCCTACTCTACAATGAGCTAACCATCAAACCATGAACTAACCGTGGTCAGGATTTAGTACCCTATTGATACATCGCGTAAATAAAACATGTTGATGTATGTGTCTGAACAAGTTTTGACTGTTCGAAAGCAATTTCATTCGGGATGGTGTTTTAATTTAAATTTTTTGATGTAATAGTGATATAATTTGCATAATTGATCCCAATAAAAGAAGAATATATGTTTTCACACAAATATTTGACGACTGTTGCTGTCAAGTTGTGACAACTGAGTAACGTGATGAACCAGAAATGAACAAAGTTCATTTTTGGTAATAAATTTTCTTTGTTCGACCTTGTTTTGGTTTGTATTTAAAACACTGACATGTTAACAACTACATTAACAAGAAATCGTGGTCAAACCCACACAAAGGCGACTATTTCTTTCTTTGCACAAGAGCCAGCGAAAAGTGGATTTTAGAATGGTTGCGACAAGCTGGGTGGTTGGTTGGTTCATTATAGAGTAGGCTTTATCCACCACGCTACCACACCGCTGCTAGGAGCGCTTTGTTTTTTGTGTATAAGCTGGAATTTCGTGAAAATCGGTGATGCCGGTGATGAGAATGATTAGCAGCAAAGCCTTCTAAACTGCAAGCCATGAACTGGCCTTGAGCAAGAATATTGAACTCGTTTTTTATGAACGCTTTAAGATATCAGGAAGTGGTCCGTTGAATTTATAGGACCACTTTCTACTATCTTAAAGCGTTCATGAAAAAGAGTTCAATATTCTTGCTCAAGGCCAGTTCATGACTTGTAGCTTAGAAGGTTTTGTTAGCAGCCAAATTATAAATAGGCTCGATAGTATGAGCAGTAGTTGTGAGCTGTGCTGATGTTGAGGGAGGCAGAGATTCAGTTGGTCAATCAAATTCTTCCATTTCCAAGTATTCACTTAAAATCTCTAGAATTTCCTCTTTAAAAGTGCGCTGATTTCTTTAAGAAAGCTTATTAACATTGGGCAATAAACTTGTACAATCGCTTTGGCAACTTTCTCAGCCATAGTCGTAGCTTTTTTCTTCCTTAATGGATGTTGCGATGATGATTCAATTGGTGATGGTAAAGGCGACTGCTGTAACGAGACCTGAACTTCCCGAAGTTAAGCATTTTGACATAGTTATGTTGCTTTTAGTAGTCGCATGTTGGAATGTACGAACTTAAAACGGGCATTGTATCTGTCAAATACCAACGTCTTCTCTTTTTTGCTGCAGTCAGGCTTTTCAGATGTTTCAAGACGTAATGCTGTAGAATAAGTATTGCGTAAAGTAGTCCATCGCTGTTTACATTCTTGGACTAAAGGCAGACGAGTATAAAAATTTGTAGTGGGATCTGGGATATTTTGCATATTTTTGGGAAGCACATTCGAATATAGTGCTCCCTTATTCTCCTAATGCTGGTTCGCAGTACTAAAACCATAGGTAGTTCCATTCAATTATGCCATAAGCTATCGTTGATGCTAATGATAATTTCATTTCTGTAGATGTAGGCGATTTCGCAAGAAACAGTGACAGTAGAGTGTTATCTGAATCGAATGTTGGGAAAGCTCTTTAAAACAATGATTTAAATCTCCCTCCTCCAAAAATGATTGATGACAACAGCTACGAATTTCCCTTTATTTCGGTCGCAGATTAAGTTTTCCCTTTAATACGAGAGTTAATTGGGCCTTTTCCAAAAAAAGCTTGACATCGGGAAAAATCTTTGATTTCCGCTTGGCTCGTGCAAGAAGACTGGTGGAATGTTCATTTGGTATAATTACCAAAAAATTCAGAGTGTTGGAAAATGCAATTCCATTGTCACTAGACAAAGCCAATATAGTCGCTATAGCTATTTGTGCTCTACATAATTTCATTAAAAGCAAAGAGGGACCCTTTACTCAAATCGGAAACCCTTGACACTAAGAACCGAACTATACCTCGAGCGCAAATATATTTACATAAATAATAAACACAAGAAATACTTACCGCTGCATTAAATTTCTCCCGAAATTTCTTGCCATCATTTTTCAATTATATTCCTGCTACTAAGTTCCTTTATATTAATATAATAAATTGGTTGCCTATTTTCCACCAAAAATATCAACTTTTCCGGATCGTATTCCGTTGATATACTTAATCACTAAAAGCAAAACAATCGGGGTTATTCTACTAATCATAGCGAGTGGCTATCAGCGACATATCGCCATGTTAGTTACTTTTGACGAATTTCTTATTCTGCTATTTAAAAGTCGCTATGATAGTGACTTCTGGAGCGACTAGTAATTTGCTGTGGCTATTGCATTTATAATGTGAATTTGATCCTCTAGGTTGCTTGATTACGCCAGCTCATTATTTTGTAGGTGTAGGCGCTGTAGATGAAAACTGACAGTTCTTATATAAAAAAATATTCTTAGGGCCTTTTTCAGGCTTTCAAAGAAAATTGTTTTATAAATTTTTGAAGAAGTAGAGGCGCACTTGCGTACATCGAAAAGATCCGATGGATTGCCTTTGTTAAAGTGAGTAAAATTTCGAATTATTCTATTTTTACTCTAATTTTATGTCTTTAAAAAATGTATTTAGTTCAGTTTAGGAGCACTGTCCCAACAACCACTCTACAAATCTTTTACACATTCACTGCAAATTTTTCATTTAATATTATGTTGGTATAACAATAATACCAGGCAAAAAACAAAAACTTAATTGACTACATAATATGGAATATTGCGTGCAAGAAATGGCAATTATTTCATGTTAGTTGTCATAGCTATTATGGCATAGCGAGCGATGCAGTAGAATAACAATTTTCTCAAATATCGCTAAATGGATCGCTATGATTTTTGTAGATATTTTCATAGCGATTCTATTAGTCGCTAAAAATGAAATTAGTAAAATATGCCCGAATATCAACAAACGTCAGTAAGTCTTTTGTCTTGTCTGTGGATACTCTTAAATTTGACTGAAAAATGTGGGCTTCCATATTAAGGGCCGATTCCAGTCCACATCTTCGTCTTCGTCTTCATCTCGTTATAACAATTTGTGACGTCAGACCGAGACAACTTGAAGCTTGGCTAGTTTGTATAACACTTTATCAAGTTAACTTTTGACATAGACTAACTTCTAGACTGTAAAACCGAAGAAAGAGGTGTATGTGAATTCAGCGCTACGACGGAGTAATCAAGAAGTTCAATTATCAAAAATTGTATACTTTTAGGCATTTGCATACCTTTAGGCGTATTTAATCTGTTACAAACACATACAAGTGGTAAAAAACCAGTAAGGCACCCAGCTTCATTAAGCCAAGTTCGCAATGTACACTATGTACCACAGGGAGAATCACATATAAGGGACTTAAGGAACAGTATTGTTATATGTGAATGCAAAATTCAATCTACATACGACATTATTCACACACAGCCGAAACTGCTTTCATTGTGTTGAAACACCTTTGGAGTTGCTTAACCAGTGGACAAACTGGTGTGTCCCGAGAATCAAA
>QYTT01088499.1:18370-34821 GCA_006980735.1 Dasypogon diadema | reverse complement strand
TGTGAAAATCGCCACCTTGCACCCTACTTTTAGATACTGTGACTAAAAATTTACATATTTTTTCATAGTAATGCTTGTTACGCAATCCTGAATAACCCTGCTATTTGTCACAATTCTAAATAATACCAAAAGTTGCATACTTTTTGAAAAAAATATGATCTTTTGTCAAGTTTATGCGCTAAAATGGAGGTTACATACTGTAAAAATAATGTAGTGCGCTAACCTAGCAAGTTATTTTAAAAGATGGCCCATTTAATCGTGTTTTCAAAATGGTACCACACTTAGTAATTTCCACTCTAAAAAAAAATATTTGACTTTATTTGCAAAATGGCCATTTTTCAAAAAATATCAAATAATTATCAGCTTTTATCTCCGTCTGGAAGACCGTGGCGTGCTGCTAAAGATGCAATGCCATGCAACTCCACAAAAAAGTGTAAATGTGCAACTCCACAAAAAATATGCATCTTGTTGCATAAGTTTTTATTGAAAAACTGTCAACTTGTTGCTTACGAAAACACCCAAGGCTTTCTCTGGAGTAGAAGACCTCTCTGTTGAAAGAGATGAAATACTCTTCAGTGCTTTATTGTATCTCTTCCCTACTTCGAATGCGCTAATGTTACCTCTTTGATTAATTTTGAAGTATCTCTTTTCCTAGAATCACGTAGGCTATCATCAGTGGCAAACGTCAACTCTTCAGAGCTGTATGTATAATTTAGAAAAATAGTTCTGATGAAGCAGACCGGCACTATTATATTTGGTACAGGATGCTCATTCTGTTTTGCTCACTTATTTTGTCATAAGTTTACATACCTCCATTAAATTGACTTAATTTATTGGAAATCAAAAGTTTGTAGGTGACCGATTTTAAATTTCCACTTATTTTCGCTCCCGGCTTTGGCAAAAAGTATAAAAATCCTGACGGAATTATCAATTATTCCTGACGGAATTTTCTGTACATAATTGGCGAAGAAAAAAGAATTTGTTGAGTTTGTTCTCCATTGCTATTTATCTTATTGATTAGCTACATTAGCCTTAAATTCCCCTCAATCGCTACACAATAGCGTTTAATAATATAAATCGTTGAGTTTACCACAAGGGTTTCATTTTTCAAGAGTCCGACTGGGTTTTGTACTTTTATTGATTGGATTTTGTTGTTTTGGGGTTGTCTCTCTATATTTATATTCGTACTCGAGCAGATTAAACAATGAATTTGCTTTATTTCTTATATGTAACATTAAATTACTATACATATCTCTATTACACGCTCCACTTATAATAAACCGGGGATATAAGTGGAGCGTGTAATAGAGATATGTATAGTAATTTATTATCATTGCCAAGTTCTGCTGTAAGTGTTTGATTAGTTGTCGGCAAGAACTTTTATGAATTGTTTGATCACAGAAATGTTGCAATACTATGGTGCAACTTTTCCACCCAATATTGCTGCAACTGCAAGTCATGCCACAAACCTGATACCATTTTCACTCGATCGTCACTAGTTTTTTGCTCCAAGGTTTTTAAAATCTTCAGTGAGATCACTTTTTATACATAGACGTGAAATAAGTGGAAGTTTGCCAGGTTTATTCCGGTATTGTGAGGATGTACTGATTGGGTTATGTTCACATATCAAAGGAGCAAGAATATACTTTCGGTCGTAATACTCCTATCATCGGCGCTTATAACAACTACTTTCACATATCATTGAGTTACTCGATAGTAGTCACTGTATATGAATCAATATAAATATTTTAGTTCAATTTTGTTATTGACTAAAAATTCTTAAGATTAACGAGTGAAATGTTAGCACACTCAAAAAATTGACGATGTCATAAAAAGTGGAATATACAAAATAAACTCTTTGCTACATATGAGCCGTTCAGAGCACACATTGATTAACTCCATTTTTTGAAACATCATAAATTTAAGTGTTAAAGCATTTGGTATAGTCATAACTTTTTATATTTATAATAATTTAAGATTTTTCAAAAAATTGAGTTAATCAATGTGTGCACTGAACGGCTCATATATATGTACGTAGATTTAAGGAACACCTTACCCTTAGCAGAACAAATAAAGTA
This sequence comes from Dasypogon diadema, assembly GCA_006980735.1. Taxonomy (NCBI): domain Eukaryota; kingdom Metazoa; phylum Arthropoda; class Insecta; order Diptera; family Asilidae; genus Dasypogon; species Dasypogon diadema. The sequence goes on along the minus strand of QYTT01088499.1, from coordinate 32,743 downwards.
ATTTCTGGATTTTTCAATGGAATTTCACTTCAAAATTTAATTTAATTTAAAATGTTTATGTCCACCAAACAACAGTTCCATCTTGTGTTCAGCCTCATAAAATGTCAAATAAATGTCATGATCATAATTTCGACGTGGTTTTTAAATTTAAAATTCTTCCCCATCTAATTTGCATTAATCTCCTTGTGAAATTACTCAAATAATAGAAACTTTGTGACTTCCTGTCTATGCCAGGCAAGTCAATCGGTATACTGACGAATATCAAATTGATTTGCTACCATCGAGATATTTTCTTTATTCATTACTGGAAAATAAAATTTGTTAAACAATTAAGTTAAAGTGTTTGTACTTTTTCATTTCATTGATACAATAAAAGTATTCTGACAGCCCTTCTTTTTCAAGTGGCTTAAACCAAATGTACAAACTTTATTTTTTGTTTTTTGCAGCGTTTTTTTAAACAGTGTTTTTTAAAACAGTGATGACGAGATTATTCTATGTCTTCTTGAACTCTTTTTCATTGCCTTTCGTCAAAAATTTTTATTAAAATTATTATTATCGATATTCTAAATATGTGTTATGAAAATAGTACCTATTTTTGCATTAATTTCAAACTATGTTAGTTTTGATAATAAATATTTAATATAATAGAATAAAAAGAAATTAAGTATTTTGTTGAATTATAAACATTAAGAAAGGTGTACACATTCATTCCATCCTATTGCCGTAATTGCTAAGTATTAATAGAATTTTCATACATATTTTATGAGCGCCTACGGATGGATCCGTCACTTCGCTTTCAAACCCATAAAGTGAAGAGAAGCAGCCGAGAAGAAAAAAAAACCAAGAAAGAGGATCCAACAGCCAGAAATTGGGAAATATTAAAAGCATTTTTATTGTATATTTTCTAATGAAAAATTACCAAGAATCTCTATAAAATAGAATTACATGACAGATTTTTAATTAATTTGAATAGTTTTATATGTCTACTGTTTATCATGTAAATCTCTGCAATTGTGTTAAACAGATTTTTGAATTTCTTTAAAAGCCACGCGAATTTAAACAAAAAGGTGTTTAATTTTCCTTCATTTTGGGAGGAAAAGACCTTGAAAAAAATAACTTGCTATTATAAGTACACAGAAACAACAACAAAAAACAAAAAGCTAAGACAGTCTCTCTTTAAATTAAAGAGAGAAGTATGAAGATAATTTAACTGAAAGAGTTATAAAGATTTTGAAAATGACTCGTCTTGCATTTAATTCTTCAGAAAAAGTTTTGAAGTCATAAAGGACTATCCATTAATAAAATGTCATCTATATATTAATTATACAAAGAAAGCTCCCGGTTGCGTATTTCAGCCACTTTTTTTATATGGAGTTTCATCGAGCTTTTCTTGAAATTTTATAATGGCAACACTGATCCGCATCAGTTCGGGGTTGTGTTCATTACTTTGAGGTTGCGTTCCTGGGTAACTTTGGTGTTAAGTTCGGTGCTTGCCACCGATAAGTATGTAATATGTACATGGATTTATTGGAACTTTTTTCATTATTTTGTATGGTAAAATATTTTGCAAGTGTCTTTTTACTGCTTGCTTGCATGGGAGGATTACGTCTACAGGGGACACCTCTGAAAAAAACGCGCTTTGAAATTTAAGGTGCAAATTGAGGGAACATATAAAAACGTTATGTCACTCATGTACCTTCAATTTGTGCAATTGCACAGGGATCTCCTAGTATCCATAATTACTAGGAGCGTCCCCTTAAACAGAATGAAAATGAATGGGATTATTGAGTTGAATTCGAAGAAAAATTCAAGTAAATAGTACATGCACACTATTATAGTATTTATGTATCGTGCAACGAGTAAATCAATCGAATATATTTATTTGTATAAATGAGATGAGTTGATTGTGTATTGCAATACTCTAGCTCTCTAGCACATGTCTGTCTTCGTCTTTATAATGTGATGGGGGATAGATTTTGTCAAAATTCCCCCACAGCTCTTCTATTTTCCCCTCTTTCTACTCCCCAGATCTTAAAAAATCAGACTTAATACCCTAAATCAAAATAATGCTGCAATACACGGATAAGGGAAGGTTTACTCTAAATTTTTTAAATGAAATGTGAGGATCGACAAAAAAGAATTGGAATATGGTAGCTAGTCTATCTGTACGTTTTAGACAAGTAAAACGTGTATGTTTTTTGAGTAGAAACTTAAAGTGTTTTTAAGAAAAGTGAAATCTCTGCTTCTGCATGCGAGTCAAAACTTTCGAGTTACCAGATAGACTTATTGTTGACATTTTACGATCTGTTTAGTACAATTCTTCCTGTGATAAATATAACGTCCAACGACATTTAAAGAAAAAAAAAGTTAAATAAAGTGCAACAACCACCATCACTCATCCGACAGTTTTTACTATATTTGTGATGATTTTACGGTGAAATAGTACCAGAAAATTATCACAAGGTTAGTGAAAATTCTATATAATAACAATTTTGCCTTTTGTATTTCTCATAAAGATAAGCATTGGGCTCCTCGTTGTGTTTGTGCTGCTTGTGTAGATGGACCACTAAAATAATCTAAAGCTCTAAATTTTGGACCCTTATGATTTGGATGAAACCATGAAATCATGTAGACGATTCTTAATTTTGTTGCTACAATGCGTCAGGATTTAATAAAAAAAAAAATAAAAATAAAATTGTTTACTCAGATGTTCGTTCTGTTGTTCACCAGAAACCTTATGATGTAAATATTGTCCGGATTTATACGATGGGAATTTCTCCCCGTGTTATTACCGTCAAGACGCACGAAGTAATCCATGTAGGTTTATACGATGGGGATTTTTACGTACGTGTAGCGTTCGATCGACAAGTTTGTTTATGACGCATGAAAAAGAAGTACTAAGAAAACGTCAGGAAAAACCGATGCAGTGAGTGATCAACTCGTGATGGCTGTTCCTCTTGTTCCTTCACTTCCCTCTTGCTAGAACTGGATCCCTATGGGGAAAAATCCCTTCAGTCTAATTTCAATCCCCTAAAGGCCTAAACCACCAGTTGAAATTGAAATAATGGAGAAAGAGGAAGAAAAAGTCACATCATCTCCAGTAAAAGAAGTAGATGAAGCTGTTGAAGAGCTACAACTTTTTACACAGAGTGAACTAAATGACTTGCTCCGAGACTTGAGGCTTGCAAAAGATATAGCCGAGCTTTTGGGATGTCGCCTGGTACATCATTTTATTGGTACACGAACAGAGAAAGGGCGTTTATTCCTTGTTTTTCTCAAGACGAGGATTTGGTTTACTGTAACGACATTCCGAATCTCTTGTGACTATTTCACGTAGAACACAAGTTAAATGAATGGCGACTATTTATTGATTCGTCGCAGAGAAATTTCCTACACAACGGTATTCCCTTATATGCAAGTCTACCTGCAGGTCACTCTGTATTTCTAAAAGAATGCTACGAGAAAATGGAATTATATATTAATTATAGCGAACATGGATGGATGGTATGCGGAGATTTGAAAGTTATCGGAATGTTAGTAACAAGGTGGCTACACAAAATTTCCTTGCGTTTTGTGTGAGTGGAACAGTAGACAGATACGTCTGCACCGGATAAAAAAAAGATTGGCAATTGAGAAAAACGTTACAACTAGGCAGTAAAAACATAATTAAAAAGAGCCTGATAGATCCTAAGTGTAGGTGATTCTCCTTTTAAAACTTAAACCACATAGCAGCATTTCGTAAAATTCATTTTTAGGTATCTTGACAATAAAACGGCTCAAGGGAGACTAACTAAAACCTCTCATGTACTTAATACTATGGCCCCTAATCAGTAGGCTAACTGATCGTTAACCAATATGCAAATGCCCTTGTAGGCAACTCTGTGTATTATTGCAAAAGTTCTACTGTAATAACTACATAAGAAAGTACTGTTTCCGCCCTTATACATTAAACTGGGATTCATGAAACAATTCGCCAAAGCTTCATCAAAAGAATGAGACTGTTCTAAATATCTATGCCAAAATTTCACAGCATTGTCTGAAGCAAAACTCAAGGAAAGTATATTTGTTGGTCTAAAAATACGAAAACTTATGAGAGATGAATGTTTCGTAGAAAAAATGAATCAAAGCGAAAAAGAAGCATCGAAAGCTTTCGAGAATGTCATCAAAAATTTTCTCGGAACATTGAAAGTAATTCAAAGCTGAATTTCTCCACTCTCATCTTGACTGCTTTATTGAAAATCTTGGTGACTTCAATGAGGATAAAGTTGAAAGATTTCATCAAGATATTCGGGAAATGGAACGTAGATACCAAGGAAGGTGGAGTGTCAGTAAGATTGCTGACTACTACTGGACATTAAACCGGTAAACTCCAGAGAGAGACCACAGGTCAAGAGGTATGAAGAGTAGCTTTGAAGGGAAGAGAAAAAACTATTTCAAAGAGTTGTATCATAGTTAGTAAGAATAGATGAGAACCACTTTTTAAATTATAATTATAAACTATTTTGCACTTTCTTTTTATAAATTATAAAATTTTAAACGACCGTTTGTCTTTAATTTTTTTTTAATTAAAAATCAGCAAAATTTCAAATGTATTTTTAAAAAACGTGATGAAAAAAAATAATTGGATATTTGTAAATCTCTCATCAAAGCTTGTTAAAATAAACTGTATACCCATTTAAGAATACGAAAATGTTTCACATATTTCGTTTAGTACTCTCGCCAAGTAGCAAACTTTCATTAAAATCTCAGGCAATCCATTCAGAAAAATTCCCGATTTTCCATGAAATGACCCCACCTTAGTAAATCTTATGTATTTAGGTTACTCATTTTAAAACTATCTGAAATTTCAACTCCCTACGTGGCATGGCTTCTGAAAGTCAGTGACAGAAACTCAGAAGTACGAACGTTTTTCGCCTACTTTCTTTATTTTCAGCCCCTTTTACTCCACCTCTTTGTTATAAAACCGAATAAAATGTAATCTATATTAAAACGGAATGTATCACATTTCCAACATTGAAACAATTTTTGACACATTGACTTCCGTGCCGGACACCGTTGACCGGCATTTAAAGCTCTCTCACGACGACGGCATTTTAACACGGAATTCTCTCGCGAAAGCTTTTATGCTAATTGTGGCAGTCAACGTGTTAAAATCGGTTCAGTTTTTCCGACGATTACCTCGAACTCACGAACTTTACCACTTTAATAAATTAATCTAGATCTATTCAAAGAACTAGATTCATCTTGGATATCTGATTTTAAAATAAAAATTGCAATATTTGAGTTGAATAATTTAATCTTTACAAGATTTCTTTGATTTTCTTTTGTAATGGGGGTTGAGTTGTGAATCGCTAATGAACCGCAGGTGATATATTAACTTGTGGAAAAAAGTTTTTGTTCAGTGCTCACCTGTAGTGTATTGGCACAGAATGAGCTTTTCGAAAATTCATTATTGTCTCTAAGGCATTGGTGTCAATACCGCCTTTAACTAATTACCAGAATGTGATATTGACTTCTGGCACAGACAATGGAAACGAAAATTATGTTATATCGTTAGCGACTGGCATTTGGCCTTAATATATACTTTGTTATATACACGTGCAAATAAGTCCCTGGATAAATAGTTACGTCAAAAAACAATTTCTCAATGGAAGTGATTGTTTTATAAAAATTGAAAACGAATTCAATTTTATTCAACAATTTTTGATATTTTAAATAAGTGGAGTGAGGATTTTGTGGAGTCTCGCTGTTTTATGGAAATTTTGCAAGGCATACCCCAATCTCGTTGCGTTGCATTTGAATTAGATTTTTAAATGCTGATGCATAGATATTCCATTTGCAATATAAGTAGATATGTAAATAAGTTTGCCGCAAAGAACTAGAAAAACCTGGCAAGAGGTTTAAGTGAATTGTTTCTTCACCTTGAAAATATGTAATACAGTGTGTGCAACCAAGAAATGCAGGTGGTTATGAGTTGATATTTTGGTAGATATATGTATATAATAGATATTTTTCTGTTCCGAACAGTTGCTCCAGCTTTTCAATTTTATATCTATATTCTCAAAACTTGTACTATGCCAAAAGTGATCTTGATGATGTAACTATTTATTACGCTTCATTCAAGGATAACTATGTGATCGTAACCAACAAATCAAGTGTGTACCTGGAAAACTTTTACTACTTCCGCTTGATCTTAATCCGGTTAGATTCCAAATCTTAGCAACTGGAAGCACGTCTATAACCTGTCGTTGCCGCGATGACACCACCAATCCAAGCTAAAATAACGAACGTAGGATTTTGTGACGAAACCACAAATTGAATAAATTTTGGAGTTGGAGTATTCGACAAAAGATAAATGCAAACACATAAACCACTTGAACAATATCTCAGTCAGTGCAGAACTGTTGAAGTGACTGGACTCACTGGAATCGCTCCTAATTTTCAAGACCGGTACGTGAGTGTTTCTTTAATTTAAAGCACGGCGAGGAAACAGCTGACTGGTGACGAGTTTCTTCTTTTGACAACAACTCGTCATGGGCTTTGAACGTTGACTCGAAACAATAAATTCGCGGTTCACCTCCGCGATCGGGCATTCCATTTGCGAACTCTTTAACTGATCGGTCGTTACTCGTTTGTTACGTTTCCGCTGTTAATCGATCAGTTGTACTATACACATTACGGTTTTGTGAGGAAGTCAGTTTTAACTTTGTTTTTTTTTTTTTTTCTATGATTTATGAAAACTTGGTGGAAAGTGATCTGTGCTAAAGGGAATGAAAGATTGTCGATTATTGTAAAGTGTATTAAGGTGAAGATATTATCTGATGAAGACTGTGCTTAGTGAAGTCCAAACGGAATTTTTCGAGAAAGATAGTGAGCATAAAAGTGCTTCATTCACGTTACCTTGATCTCAGGTAAATTTTCATGTTTCCTATATATTTGTTATTTATGGTTAAGTAATGTTTTGTTCAATTAAGATACATTCGTCACATGTGTGCTTTTGAACAATTGAGCAAAGTAAAATATGAGTCTTATTCAGGAATAATTTGAATTTTATCAAAAGATGTTATTGTGTGATGTAGTTCGTGCTACCATCTACACTGCTACATATTTGATCAATACCTGAATGTTCCTAGTGTATCTCGTTTGACGAAGGGGTTTAGGTATGTCTGAGTATAATTACTTTTTTCGTAATTTGATTACTTTCAAATAATGCCAAAGTTCACCTATTACAAAAATACAGATTTATAGGTCTGTGGAAAACAATTCATTCATTAGTATATTTAGATGAATTTTTCATAACTCAATACATATTTGGAAAATTCCTACATCCTTAAAAAAGTAAATTTGATTATATGTATATACACTTTCGGTAAATGCAAGAAACTAAAAAAAGAAGAAAAATAAAGAAGATAACACAAATTTAATAGTATTAAAATCTTTAACATCAAGAAATTTAACTATATCTAATATTAAATTTTGTATAAAAAATATGTTGATTGCAGTTGTTGTTTTGACATATTATTTTTTTATTTCTCTATATCTTCGGTATAATTTAAAGTATAACTCAAACGGACATCTCGGACCAGTACAAGATCTTTTTTTTCTCATTAAATTAATAATTTAAACTTCAAATTTAAAATCTAATAATTTTATAGGGATCTTAATAAAAGTGTATTTTTGTTATTAATACAATATACCAGCTTCAAATTTTACGCGCTTTTTAGCTACTCAGTGGAGGCAGTCTAAAATGAAAGCTGATTCACAGGTTATGCAGGGAATTCTTCTCCAGAATAGATAGGAGAATGCATCTCGTACTAAAATTCATTGAGATAGAAGGAGATAATATCCCAGCGATTTAGAACTAATTCTGAAATTTCCTTAAAATCACGATGTGAAACAATTTTTATTCCATTTAATTGTGGCACTCTGCGGCATTCTAATATATATGTTTAGAATCTTCTATAGAAAAGCTAAAGCTTATTGTAATATTTACAGTTTTCTGTGCTTACCTTCTAATTTGTATTATTGTTAGATAGATTGTTATGAATTTAAATCATTGCTATCATTTCATGACTCTTATTTTTTAGTAAATATGTACAAATAAATATAGTAATTAAGAAAAATAGTAATATGTCATGTGAAAAAGATCGTAGCAAATTTGTGATTCTTCAAAAATACCAATTGGCTTGTTAGTCGTTAGGCTTGTCGTTACTTTTGTTTTTAGGAAAAAATATATATAAATTATAAACTGGATAAGTTAACATATTATATTCTGTGAAAACAGTAATTTGGATGTAACGAGGAGTATTTGCACTGTCTATAGAGAAAGTCTACTTTCACCTGTGGGAAATAATGCACTAAATTTAATACGCGAAAAGGTGAAACATGTTCTGGAAGATTTAATTCGTCGTTCGAGAATTAACCGAAACCTGTACCAAGAGATGACTTACCAAAATCAGGGAACTAATGATTTGGCATGGCCGGTAGATATGATATGAGCGTACCACACCCACCTACCAACAAAAATTGATCTGCGTATATATGATGAAATTTATTATTTCAATATTTAAGGCTAAACTAGCGATGGAAACTCTCAGAATTCGAAATTCTTTTCTGAAAATTTTCGTTCAAGATACAAAAAAACAGGAGAAAGGGTACAGTGTTATGTTCAAAATCACGAAAGTTTTTAATGATCTACAGATAATGCTATGTCTTGTTTTTTCTAATCTTTCTTTCATTCTGTTTATGGTTTTTGAAATTCTCTTTGTGTCTTAAAGAGATAAACAAAAAATTTAACTCTCCATCAACATAATTATTTTCACTACATTCGTTTACTGGGTAGATTTTATCCAGGACCCCATTTTTTTCTAATATATGAAGAAAGAAAATATTGAAAAAAAATCAGCAGTATTTCTCCAATACATTATCTAATAATTTTTAAAGTTAAATGTTAATAAAATTTAGTAACAACCGAAAATATTTACAAAAATGAGAGAAATATCGAAACTTGTCGAAAAATCTACTTCTTTCAAAAAATAAATATTAAACTAAATTGTCGCAGGATTTTGTACTCTAGACTATGTCCTTTCCTCCTGTCATTTGGCGATTGAACTCCTACTATTAACCTTTTTTTTCGAAGATATTTGAGTTAGAAACTTCGTTTTGGCTCAAAAGTACTCAGGGTATCAACGGATGGTTAAATGCCACATACCTTGGCTGGAAAAAAAACCAAAATTAAATTAAGAGTCTTATTATGTTTATTAGTAATATTTGTTCAAATATAACTTATAGATATTACGATAGATGCGAGAGTCTCGATGTAGCTGACAAAATAGTTCAAAATTATAGTATATGTATAGGAGCAATGTAAAATGTAGTACGATGCGTGGCTGTGAAAAGTGAGAATTCCCCGAATTTCGAATTTTCTCGCAACGTGTGAGCGGTGACAGCTAAGTTTTAATCTTTACGCCTCTCACTCTCGCGTCATTGTATCTACGCCTTTAAAGGAAAATTATTTTAAAATTCATGACTTTTGGCTCAAAGAACGGTTAGAGTTTCCTGTATTGGCTTTCTATAAATAGCATTACCATACATGTATGTATATAAAATTGCTGTTTTGTAAGACTACATTACAGTCATTTGTTTTGTGTATTCCTCTATAAATTGTCGAAAATTTATTTATAATATATTTTTATACATATGTAGGACAACAATAAAGATTAGTGCCATATAATTCGTTGTTGCAAATCCAAAGATAGAGTCCATTTTACGAAGTACGATATAAATTAAGGGAAACCGTCAATCTGGATGTCTGAACTTCCTCAGGGCTTGCGATTTTAAAAATCCAAACCTCGCCCATTAAAAACACAAAAAAACCTCGCCAATTAAAAACACAAAACGTATGAAGTTCTCTTCTACATTACTGAACCATCACATGCATGGTTTTCCATGTTTCTGGTTAGCCTTTTAATTTCTGCCATTCTTTTGGTACCTAATTTTACGCACATTTCCCAAACGTGTATAACACATGAAGTGTTCAGTTCTTAAAGCTTACTTATCAAGAAGGTAGTATTTTCCCTGTTTTAAAAATATATACGAATGCATGGCTGAGGAAGAAGTACATTTTTTGACAGCTTTTAGGACACTATTTAAAGATCTAAAATATGTTCCGATGCCGCAACGAACTAAAGGATATAAATAAAAAATAACTACTCCCCCATCTTTAGAAGTCCGCCATATTGGATTTAGAGTGACGTCATTTTATTTTTCGTATTCTTCTCAGCAAATCCTTTCATTTGATACCCATATCATGGGAGTGCATAAAAAATAACTAGTCCGCCATCTTTGGGAGTCCGCCATATTGGATTTAGAACGACGTCTCTTAGCTAACCATGCATTGTCATCTAAACTAAAGGTGTCTGCAAAATTTCAGCTCAATCGGAAACCAGGAAGTGGGTGAAATATAACTTACAAGATTTTCTTACATAGTTACAAGTGAAGCTAATAAAAGCGTATTAAAAACACTAATTTTCGCTGTGATATTCCTGCGTTTGGCAATAACTTAAGGTAAAAAATGTATACAAAATTTATTTTTGTATGACAAATTATGTTCTCGAAAAGATTCATATCGTTGTCCGGCGAGGTGTCACCTTTCCGTAAGTTAGCAGAATTTGCAGAAAGTGTAAACTGATTTACATTAGTTAAATATCATGTATTGGAAGTGGGGTACTTTTGTGTGCTCTCGGACTAAGAACCACACCAGTATTACGTGGTGTTACGCTCCTCTTCTTGCTTTTGCAGGAATTCTTCTTCCATGATAATTTTTACTGCTTTCATTTTTATCATCACTTGCCTTTATGATGAGGAATTTCCCATTGTTTTCACGAAACTTAAACGTATGGTCAATAACATTGAACGACTGCTTGCGAAAATTTTCCGTTTTTTTTATAGTTACAACTTTGGCAACTGCCCTTCAGTACGCGCGCTTTTCTTTCCTGCCTTCGCGTTGTGAATGTGTGAAAATGAGTCTATTGTTCTTGGTTATTATGATCTTGCGGTAATTAATCGGTATACGGTGTACAAATCGATTCCTTGCGTTTGTTCAGACCTTACCCCCTCCCCCCTTAAAATCACTGCCGCCCTACAAAACACCGTCCAAAGGGCATAAGATCCTGTAAAATCCCTATAAATTCTATCAAGGAACTGATTGGTATATCGGTTCCAACCGATATATATATATATATCAATCGAGATATCTATATATGTAGGTCTTCGGTACGGGAAATATTATACTCTGTTTTTGCAAATTTCGAAAAACACCTAAAAGCCTCAATATGGCTCTGCCCAAGATTTGTAATTATCACTAGACCGTGCAACTTGTCCTGTTGAAGTTTTCTCACTTCCCCGGTATTTCGCGTAACAATCCCTCAAATTTCCATCTTTTTAAGCTATCATCTAAAAGAACGTTTTGTTGTGGATCAATTATTTTATTCAGTTTTCTAGGTATTGCTGACAGCTAAATAACAATTGGTTAGAGCTTTAGGGTGAGATTCACTACTAGGGGTAAAACCATCAGAGAAATTTCCCATGTTATGTGGAAAAAACTGTAAGTAACATATTTACATGCCCACTAGGAAAATGCTGCGAACATATATAAAGAATATTTCTTCTTCTTTTTCTACATATTGATTCTAGGCCTCCTCTGTAGGTGCCACCATTGGACACCGAAGGTTCACCCTACTGCCTTGACCCTTAGGTTATAGCATTATTAATAAAAAACCGAATTTTAAAATATACAGAAAAAACAAAATAGTAACAGTTTGCACCATGATGGCTTCATTATGACTTCGCTGCAGATGGGATATGCGTTCGCTCTGCCCCGCGTCTGGAGAACGACTGAAGGGGTATTTCAACAAGAGATGCAGGATTTAAATTGCGCGTCATTTTTTTGGACAAACTAGGTATATGAAATTCATATTTGACAGGTGTCATCCATAAACTTGTGAAGTTTACCATGGAACGCTACACAATCGCAGAGCGTTTGCAAATATTCGAATTTTATTATGAAAACTCAATTTCAATTACAAATAAAGTTCGTGAAATTCGAGCAAGTTTTTGTTATAATTAAATGCCAAATGGGAATACTATTCGCATCATAATAAAAAAAAATGAGAGATCGGGTCAATACAAGGCACTAAGCGTCCAAAACGTTTGTGCCCCACTTGTTCCGACTAAAACGTAGACGTAGTAAGTGAAAGTGCTTTATATGCTCCACCAACATCATCCTCGATAATATCAACAATTGGCACTTTCCGCCGCCATATTATACCGCATTTTAGTAAAGGGCCCAGACTTACATAGCTTACATATTATAAGGTTCACCTGATTCAAGAGCCAAAGCCCATTGACCATCAGGGGCGTCATGCACTTGCAGATTAGATTTTGGAAAATATCGCTGATGCTGGTTATTGCAAAAAAACGTGTTTTCGGACGAGACACAGTTTTATCTAGGCGACTATGTTAATAAGCAAAACTGCCTATTTGAGGCTCGGAAAATCCGCGTGAGATCGAAGAGAAGCTCCTATCGTTCCGCACTTTTTAAAAAATGGAATGCGCTATCCCGATTTGATAAAAGACTTTTTGTGGAAGATGTGGGCACGATCGATCCCTATTTTTAACAAGCAAGTGGCGAAACAATCGTTCTTTATCAGGTCGTGTAATTTCCAGTAACGGAGACCTAAATTGGCCATCAAGATCATGTGATTTGAAGGCTATAGACATTCTTCTTGGAACTAGTTATGTTAATAATTCAATGACGATTCATAAGCTTAGAAAAAGTATTCAGGCCACTATAACCGAAATAGAGCCAAACTTTGCGGAAAAGTAATCGACAATTTCAAAAACAGAATAAAGAGTCTGGTTTTTTTTATAAATTAATAAAGATCTTGGATTTATCCAATTCGTTGTCTTTTTTAGACAAAATAAATTCCGCAGCTTTTGTCGAAACACTCGATCTAAAGGAAAGTAGAAATTTCCGAATTGCATAGGTAGTATTGACAGGAAACACGTCACGATATAGTTCCCACAAAATAGCGGCTCGATATATTTTTCTTCTCTCGAAATTTTTCGATTGTTTATTCGCAAATAGTTTGCAATTGTTATTGTTGTCGGTGTCGTAAATTCATATGTATTGATGTGGAAGGGTTTGAAAAAAATAGTGACTCAGATATTTTCGAAGAATGAGTATTGGGATAAAATTTCGAAACATGTTTATTTAATATACCAGAAATGAAACCATTACCAGGTCAAGCTCCACATGGGACCAAAAGGATTTCCACTTCCCTTCGTTCAGAAGCCAAGCTTGTCCTGGAAAACGCCTTTGGGATATTATCCCAAGCAAAAATAAATCTAGGGCCCACTTGAACGAAAAAGAATAGTATTACCAAAATTCAATCAAATTCGCAGAGACCACCGAACGAAATGTGTCGAATATGTCACAATTTTTAAAAAAAAGGTAGCCAACAGGGTCACGCTTTAAAAACTACGCTGATTCTGAGAAGTCATAAAGTAAGTATTTATATTTATATTTTATGCAATTTGCTTCATTAATCTTTATGTGCAATACCCGCTTTCATGTACACGATGTCCAATAAATTCGAATAGAAAAGTTCCTCCTCATGAAGTTTTAGAACGGGTTCATTTCCCAATAAATTTTTTTTCACAATTAGGTTCCGATATGATTATTCAGCTTTTATTGAAAAATCAGACCTTTATCAGTTTGTGAAGTCATCTGAAATAAAAAATTTAATTATTTTTAACAAGTATATAAATATAGTTTGAGTTAAGCGTAGCTGATTTTTTTCTATTCGGGTTTTAATGCGGAGTAGCCATCCATCACTTAATTTTCCATAGTTTTACTTGAAAAAAACGCGTTTTCCTGTAGATCAATATTATTACTTCTCTTTTTGACGGTGATTTTTATTTTATCCTTTTGTGAATTGCATTGATGTGCATATTTATTTAAAAGTAAATAATTCATTAAATTACATTTTTGAATTATTGTGGCAACTAATTATTTGTTTATTAAAAAGGGTCTTGGTTGTCGATTGAATGCAGGTGTACAGTCTGAAAGTTTATTAATAATATAATTTTAATACATGAACATGTGATTTACCTATGGCGTCACTCTAATGTGTATTCCTAGTAAATTTAAATATAATAAGGCCATCAACGATGAAAACTAGACTTGAGCACAAAAATAATACGTGCAGTGGCACAAAAGTTGTTGAGTAGAAATTATTGTAAGAATGACATCAAATCTGCCATGAATTAAACTCAGGTACAACTTGGATAACCACTCATGTCATACCTATT
>QYTT01088499.1:5310-18350 GCA_006980735.1 Dasypogon diadema | reverse complement strand
TATTTATATTTTATGCAATTTGCTTCATTAATCTTTATGTGCAATACCCGCTTTCATGTACACGATGTCCAATAAATTCGAATAGAAAAGTTCCTCCTCATGAAGTTTTAGAACGGGTTCATTTCCCAATAAATTTTTTTTCACAATTAGGTTCCGATATGATTATTCAGCTTTTATTGAAAAATCAGACCTTTATCAGTTTGTGAAGTCATCTGAAATAAAAAATTTAATTATTTTTAACAAGTATATAAATATAGTTTGAGTTAAGCGTAGCTGATTTTTTTCTATTCGGGTTTTAATGCGGAGTAGCCATCCATCACTTAATTTTCCATAGTTTTACTTGAAAAAAACGCGTTTTCCTGTAGATCAATATTATTACTTCTCTTTTTGACGGTGATTTTTATTTTATCCTTTTGTGAATTGCATTGATGTGCATATTTATTTAAAAGTAAATAATTCATTAAATTACATTTTTGAATTATTGTGCCAACTATTTATTTGTTTATTTAAAAAGGGTGTTGGTTGTCGATTGAATGCAGGTGTACTAAAACTTCTTTGGCTAAGTATAAATATGTGATCCTCTTTAGCAAAAATAGCAATGAACACAATGTACTGTAGTTTAAAATATATATGTATCTAGTTCTTACTACAAAATTAAATTTTGGGATAATTTAATAAAGAGTAGACTGGAGTCTGCAGTCTGTCAATTTATGGATAATGTAATTTTAATATATGAACATGTAAAGTTAAATATAATAACGCCATCAACGATGAAAACTAGACTTGAGCACAAAAATAATACGTGCAGTGGTACAAAAGTTGTTGAGTAGAAATTATTGTAAGAATGACATCAAATCTGCCATGAATTAAACTCAGGTACAACTTGGATAACCACTCATGTCATACCTATTTCATTCGAGAGCATGCATACTACAATTAGAGCGTGAATGTTTTCTGAAGGTTCCAGCAAAACGATAAATTAATTGATCTCAAGAGTGAGGTGTTTTGCAACATACCTTCGGTGTTACCACATTACGGCCGTTTTTATTTGTATTCTGGACACAATTTTTCGTATTTCCAGTTCATTGACATCAAGCCAATTCAGTCTTTTTGTTGCTTCTTTCCTCTCTCATATATCGCTTATAATGCATTGGTTTCCAGATGTTTTCAGCACCATCAGTACAATGCCTGATGTCGGTTTAATTGGGTACAAGTTTTGCAGACGGGTCGTAAATATTGTCTAAATATCAAATGAGCAGAATTACACAATTTACCTTATGGGAAAATGATCATTTTTTTCGTTAAGAAACGATGGAGGTTATATAAATTTCGGAGGTATTACATTGAAGTAAGAAAACACTTTTGTTTAATCTTGACCGAAGAGTAAAATAAAAATGGAAAGCTACAAGTAAGGTAATTTCAAAGCATCCAACTATATACCTACGAATAATAGAAGAATATCAACTAAAGGTAAAAAATTAAAGCAAAGTTATTATTGTTTTCATTTTACAGTCACTTTTGTTACCAGTTTCTTTCCATAATTTATATCTAAAGAGTTTTGAAAAAATGTAACGACGGCCAGGATTGACTGGTCAGGTAGTCAGGATTGAAAGACCTCTGAATCTTTTAATATCCTAACAGCTATTTTTTTGAATTTTTAAAGCTCCTATTTACTGCGGTATGTGCCATTGAATGCATTCTAATTAGTTTTATTGCTCTGTATTGTGAGATTTCTTCAAATTCCTTAAAACTTTAGAGATTATTATATTAGATGACTCTCCCCAAAAATGTTAGAAATTAAGATTAATTGGTAGCGATTGTACTTCCGAAAAGATGTCCCGGCCAAATTGCATGAAATCTCGGATAATGGTATCTTTTAATACCGTGATACTGAATATGTAAGTCCAATGTCATTTAGAGGTCGAAATGATGTTTTAAAGCTAAGTAAAAAAACAATTTTCTGATAATAGCCTTGGAATGAGTGTAATTAGGAGCGTATAATTTTGTATAAGCAGGTATTCTAAGGTCATTTAAGGGATGTCAGCATTATTTTCTAGATATATCCTTTTACAGGAATAAATATGATACTTTTATAATTTTTTTTCATAACGGTATACAGCAGATGTTCTAAATCTACGCTGTAAGGCATGTACTACGTCCTCTATAGAGCTACATAATTGTTTTTGTCGGTATGCTTAAAAGGTCATTCAGATATGCCTTAAAGAAAAATTCGTTCTTATCACCAAATGTTTTTCTTATTTTTCTAAGTTATTTTACCCTGAAACTATTCGCGATCACCTCTTTTCATTGACTGAGAGCCAAGTACGCATGGGTATAATATACGCTCTGGTGATAAATACCTAAGAGGAATGAGCGCATATATACGTTCTGGTGATAGTTGCCAGGCAAAATGTGTGCATATATGCGCTACTGATGCAAACGGGTTAAAGCTAATAATCGTAGAAATAGAAATCAAAACATAATTAGAACTAATGGCGAATGTATTGGGTAAGTCAGGTACGATTCCGAGCAATCCACTTCGCGCCAAACTGCGACTCCCCTAATGTCCTGCCTGATTTCTCAGGTTGAATCTTCATTAATAGAAAGGTTAAATGGATCATAAGATCATTCAAAGCCTGCAAATCACCAAGTGAGGAAGCATTTTCTCTGCCTTCGGGCCAGCCACACCCTTGGGTAGATCTTCGGGACTTGGAGAGTGGCAAATATGGTATTTATACCTAAGGGAGGAGGGTGCTCAGCCGCTCATCCTAAATCATATAGTTTAAAACCATGAAGAAGGTCACAGACCTCCCACATTAGAAAGGGTATACTCGAAAAAGAGACTCTACATCAGCATTAACATACGTATCAGGCAGGCAAATCCACAATAGTTACCTAATATGACCTAGTCTCTAGGCTGGAAAACGCGATGGTGGACAAAAAGATTGCCTAAGCCTAAGACATCGGAGTTTCAATAAACATATGGAATCATTTTTGCCCCCTTCCCCAGTTAACTATCCGGTGTCCGGTATTTCCGTGGTCGGTTTCTGACAATCCTATTTCTAACTCTGTTAACGCTTCGTTATTGTACGGTTTTATACTGGTAACGTGAGTCTTGCATAATTGCATGATTGCTTTCATTACAATTGAGGTGGTAGATATGAATGTGCAAATTCATTGAATCGGACTATGTAAATCTGATTTGAACAACATCGTGAGAAATCTGAACATTCACAGGTACAATATCTGAGTGTATTAATTGTCTCTTGAAATGTTGCCATATCAGCATTGAGATGTTGCAGACGTCGACGATCCTGTTGTAATCGAATATGACGAGCTTCTGATATTTCCTCAGCTTTTATTGTTGACACATAATTACACATAGATTACATAGATTTTTTTTTTCAGATGTTTCTTTCATTTAAGCGTTCGGGACGTTCATCAAGTCTCTTTCACTTCATCTCTTCACTTTTATTTCCTCGCTTTTCTTAGTATTTTCGTGTTATAGTTTCTTTTTGTTTTCTATGTGTTTGTTTTAATATTTTGTCCCTACGAGAATCTGCACAATTGGCGGTACGCCCTCCCTTCCAGCGGTTCGATAGAGGGGTAAGCTTCTTATACAACGAGATTTGTCCTCTACCACGAGGTTGCTACATTAGCGGCATGATATTTGTTATTACCCTCAGGATCCATTCAATTCTCGGCACGTGCTCACCTTGACTTCGATAGTTTTACGTTAGCGGTACGATATTTTTAGCCACCCTCATGTCATTCACTTCTCTCTACATACAAACACCTCAACATTGGATATATAGCTTAGCGTTAAGTATAATTAACCAATAAAATTGAAACCAAGGTATGTATGTTGAGAATATCAAAACTAAAAAAAAGAATTAAACCCATAAATCAAAATAATAAGTTTACTGCAATCATTAATTTATTTTGTGTTTTAAAAGAATTACGGATGTAGTTTTGTTAGTCTTTCTTTAGGCTTTAGCCTTTTCTTAAGCAAAAATCAAGTTTATAAATAAGTACCTGCATTAGTTCTACATTACATCTGGTGATCTATTTATTTTTATCTTTACGGAATATGTATTATACATTTTTCATTTCTGGCATTTCAGTTGGCAGAGTAAATTTAATACATGGTATTACGTCATTATCAAGTAAATATATAATAATTATGTTTAATTCATCCGCATAAATATTAACTATAGTGAATTTGATTTATTTATTCTCTAGAAAATTTCAGTTGGAACTGGTTTTAGATAAAAAAATCAAATTCAATGCTCGCCTTACTTCAGCTCAGGTACCAACAAGAGATCAACTCAAATGGAGAAATGCTGGAGCCGGACAAATTTTCGTGTGCTAGAACGTTGTTCTGAGAAACGTGTGAGATAATGTTGATTTTTTGTCGTAACAATTTGGCAGTTGCTGCTACCATTTGGACACGATTTTTCTTCAGAATTGAAGAAAAAGCTGAACCGGTTTAAGTCTTAAAAGTTGCCAAAAGTAAATACCAGGCATCATCGGATAAGGTGGTCGCTCTGAATCTTCAGACGAGTTATTGTTTATCAATTTTTTTTGTTTTATTAAATAATTCTTAAAGCGATTAAATTGTAAATCTCACGTTTTATTGCTTTAATAGTGTTATTAGGAAACAAACAAATATTTCTTGCCCATGTTTTTGAGACCCACGATAAATTATTTAAGAACATTTTACTGTTTTAAGAACTCGCGTTTGAAAGGTTAATATCTAAATAAGTTTAACCGAAGAAGATTTATGGAATCAAGAGCAGCTTATTTGCGGATTAAAGCAAATAAAATTGTGTCAATATGAATCTAATATATCTAATTATTTAAAATGCATAACTTGACACTAGCAGTGATTTCCGAATGAAATGCCGGTTAATAAAGCTTGTACTTTCGAATTAAAAAGAAGGAGGAAGATTTATTTTCAGCCAGGATTTTTTACGAAGGGGAAATATGTGACCAAATCCATTTTAAAGTGAATTTATTACATGATATTCTCTTTTTGGTAACAAAAGTTTTTCTTCTTGATATTTTATCCAGCAGAAACTGCAGAAAAATCAAGGCAATGAAGTTTGGGCATTTTTTTCTCACTAATATGACCCAACAAATCAATTCCATGCATGCAATAATAATAACTTTTCTATCAAACCATTTCATAACAGCTTACTTGTCATCTTGATCACTCTCTTGTAGCATCATATTGTCATCCAAATTCTTTACTGGCATTTTATTAGTGGAAATTTTCTAAATTTTTTTTTATTTAAATTTTTTGTTTATTTTGAAATACATTGCCAGAATTGTTATAATTCTTCACAAATATGTAAATTCCGGATTCATTTAAAAAGCGTGTACTGTCGGCTTCTACTTTTATAGCTATGGATTTTATATATACTCATTATACATTTTAAAATTATTTGAAGTGTATGGCTGCTTCCGATTGTAAAATTTTCCGTTCTGCGTTTCTAGAACTTATTTTAGTTATTTGTGATAACAATGCACAACAACCTTCTATTTCTGCATACTTGGTGTATATATTGACTAAGAGTTATTTACTTAAGTAGTAATGTTTCTTTGAGGTATAATAAATATATTTTAAGATGGTCATTTTTCAAGTACCGGAGATATTTTCCTGTAATTTATATGTGAAAGTAAAAAAACAAAAGTTTTCAATAATTCTAGTTTACAATATAGGCCGGCCAAAAAATTAACTGGAAGCTCTGTTATTAGAGCACGTTCTTTAGAAACCGAATTTTTATTATTATTATTTTTTAAATTATTTCTGAACTGCTTACTGAATTTTTAACAATAATTTGTTGAATTTAGAACAGTTTAAAGGTTTTCCCCAATCTCAGTCAATTGAGCATGCTGGGTTAATAAGACTACGTCACAAAAAATAAAAAGGATTTAACATAAACATTAATACTTTTGTTATTTCTTATTCAGTTGCTATTAAATTTCAAATATTAGCGAAGGAAGCACAACGTATTCAAGCTTTCATCGTTTACTTGATAATCGGATTTTAGTTGCAATTATTGCACATCCAGAGAAAACACAGAGAATTCAAGTTGTATTAAATATTTTCGAGGTTGGGTCCGCGGTAAGGCCCTGAGGTCTGGGCCGATGCGCTGCGGTATGAAAAGTACTGCAAGCGCTTGACGGCGGTGCAGAAGCGAACTGCACTCTGCATTGCGTCCTCGTATCGCACGGTCTCGGAGCCGGCGGTTCTGGTGGTCGCAGGGATCATTTCTATTGACCTCCAAGCCAGGGAGCGGCAATTCGTCCACCAAAACAAAAGCGTACTGGGGAGGAAGGAGGCCGCAGAAGAGGGGAGATCCCGCACCTTAACGGCGTGGGAGGAGATATGGGAAGGGGAGACGCAGGGCCGGTGGGCAGCGCATGGTGGGGTGAATAAATACCTCACACAAATGCTGACGGAACACTGGCACTCCCCCCGCCTCCGCCAAAAAAGTACATTTTTGATCAAAATTGTGTTCTCTTTTAGTATTTTTATTGCAATTGTTGAATCCACTTCTTGATTGATTACTCCATCCAATTTTTGTGTTTATTTTGGGTATATCTGGGAGCATATTAAAAACCTCCGCAGGTTAATAGCACTAGAAATTTTGGACTGCGCTTTCCATTTTGAGTTTTGCATTTTTCTATTCATATTTGTTATTTTTTTGAAATTTTTTAGGCAACCTCTGCAGTTTCTTTACTCGTAGCTTGGCCCATTGCCAACTGTCATAAGGGAAATTGAGATCGCGACCTCATAATTCAAGATTTGTGATTACATGCATACACTTATACATTTATGCGCGCGAATTTGGCTTTTGGTCTAAATTTATTCAAAGCACTGAATTTAAAACTATAATTTATTTTATAAATGTTCGCATGATTTCACATAAAATTGCCGGTACCGAAATTCCAGGATTCAGATAATTTCAGTATCAGTATTTCCATACCAAAAAAGGGCTGCTATTCCCGGGATCCAGGGATTGGATCACCTAGTTTAAGGTATGTACTGTTTTGCGTTATTTTTACTAACCGTATACTGATAACTACCTGGTACGAATATGACGTGCCACTACCATTCATCTCAATTGCTTAAAATTACGAAAAATTTTGGCTTGCAGCAGTGTTGGGAGATCTCCGGAACATTCTCATATTCATATTATGGAAAAAGTGGGATATAAAGGAATTAATAGCATTCAGAAAATGTGGCAAAGTTTCACAACGGTTGAATTTAGGAAAGCACTTAAGAATCAAAGTAATGATGAAATTTTAAAGAATTAGAAACTTAACTAAAAAGCATCTGTTAACACTAAACCTATACCGAGATGCTTGCAACTGAGATAGAAATAATACACTGAATAATCCAATTGAAAGAGAGGTCACCGGTCAAAATGACCGGCTTAGTAGGTTTAGATGTCAAAAACTTGGCCATATGTTTAAGTTTCAAAATTTGTAAATTGTGATTTTGTAAGTTATTGCCTAAGCTCAGGAGACAACTCTATATGATGCACACAGCAGAACTTAGACGAAAGGAAATTAGAGAAGAAAAGATTGGGAAATTTCAAACTGATAAATGTTGCAACTGAGCCACAAGTTTTGGCATGCAGTTATTACTGTGCAACATCCCAGTGGCATTGCAAATACAATGCTTGTCAGTAGAATTACCTCAACCACTGGTACCCAGATAAATCGCCGTATCGTGTGCAGGATTTGAACCCAGGCCAACAGGAGAGAAAATCTGCAGATGTGAGCCTTGACCTGCTCGGTCACCGGCGTGGGTTAGAAGGAAAAAACGGTTGAGGACTCAGTAAAACAAATGAAAGGTTCTCTTCAAATGCCATTATAACGGGCTGCATTGGATCATTGTCATCTCCATTATGACCTGTCTTTACGAGGTCTATCATCGAGCGGAATATTTGCGTCTTAAAGAGGGACATTCTGTATTGTATGTCAATATATGGGAACATACAAGAATAATAACTTGTGAGTTCTTTATCATTTCTCTTATGAAGACTACCTACACGGACACATATATGCATATATGCAGGGTGTTCCAGAACCAAGTTAGTACACTTTATTCTGTGAGAAAATACTTACCTTACCTTAAAAAACTTCACAGGTAGATATCTGAAGCTATTAATTTTTTAACTTCTTATATATCATTAAGTTGTTCTAAATTGTTCTAAATACTCATGAAAAAATACTGATAAAAAAGTTAAAGAAATTTTGAGAACGTTTTTAACAGATTCGAGATCGACGTTTTAAAACAACACCACTTCTGGATCCCTTTTTACACGGTCTTTTCTATGCGATGCCTTTGTTTAACACTGTTACCATTTATATATATATACAAACTCGCTGCCAAAAATTCTTGAAGGGAAAAAAAGGTAATTTTCTCTACGCGATTTACTGTTACCTGGCTTTCTAATTTTTTTTACGTGGTTTTTTTACGCGATTTAGTTTTCCTTTCTTTTTTTTGAACCTGAAATAACTTAATAGCCTTTTATGTTTCCCACATTCTAATTAGGTATTGATACTTATAATTTCCTAGAACATTATTTTTGTCTATCTTCTCTGCTTTCTGAGAAAAGCATTGCTATAAATATCAAATTGCTTGATTCAGTTGTTGCATATCAGTGGCGAAGAGCTTCAAAAATACTTCCTATTACTTTTGTTGTATATTTTAAATTGTTCGACATCTAATATTAATATTAGCTGTGCTGATCCATTTTAACGGAGTTTTCCCATCGAACAATATAATAGTAAACGTTTTTGAATGTATGCATTCAAGTATGAGGTTTGAAAAATGCTTATCCCAATGCCATTCAATGTTGACATTTTTAATTAATTAAAGTCACAGCAATCTTTTAATTAGCTTTCAACCGTCCTATATATGATATTACATTGTTTAATGTATAATCTCCGTCTGGATCAGTACAAAAGAACACAGCTTATATTGTCATCTGCAGGTTTAAGACGGCCTAGTTAAAGGGGCTTCAGTGTTTTCGTTAACGAATTTCATTCCATTATGGCCTTAAAGTTGAATTGCTATTTTGATTAAACGAAAACAGGAATTGTCTTATGACGCAGATCAAACGTATTTTTACCTCAGTAACTATTTGCAAATAATTAAATGTGCACACCATTACAATTTATATTGTTCTACTTAAACTGCAGAACGCAATGGTGACAGTGCTCTACAAATAGAGATAGATTGAAGAAAATCCGCTAATCTGTTGTATTGACAATAATAGCGACACTTCGTTTACTTATAAACATATTAAACGACGTTCTTATCGCGGATATCTTGCCAGTTACAAGACGCTCATAAAGTTTTATGTTTATATGGCAGTGGGGAAAATAAGCGTTATTGTCAGCAGAAGATGTCACAATTTCGAGTTACGAGAGCGTTGGCACCTTTTGCGGCTCTGAAGCAACGTCCACGCGACAGAAGCCGCAGGCAGTAAATATGGATTATATGGTCAACGCTTCCAATATCGCAGAGCCACAGTATTTCGTTTCATTAAACTACAAGGGTTAAAAATAAAATTCGTAATGCAGGTGTATTTCAAGTCATGACTTTAACGGATTTTATTATTTTCACTTTTCCTTTCAACTGTGAATTGACCGTGAAACCACCTGAGTAGAAATCAGTGCAGGAAAAAAGTGTTGTTCAAGGTAAGCAGGCTCTCGGCTTATGTTGGGTAGACGATGCGGCTACTGGTTTCTGTGTTATGCCGCGGTTAATCGCATTCAACTAGTTAAAACCGGAATGGTGCAATTATTCAAATTCATCCATATTACTTGAGCGCAGAACCCATGCCGGCAGAGCTTTTTTTCTACCTATGGCGGTGCTATTCAAGTTGTATATCTTCCGTTCCCACAACAGACTTGTCAAAATATTAAGCGTGAATTTTTAAATCCAATGCTCGGAGTACTTCAAGTGTTTCGACCACATACCCGAAGGTATTCATGTTACGAAATTTCTTGCATTTTTCATTTATCCATTGTTAACGTAAAAAAAACAGCACATTACCTTGTTATTTGTTAAACTTGACGAGATTTCTTACTTCTCCAATTAAATTAGAAAGTAGACATTAAATGCTTTTTATGGGAATTTTTTAGGGCTTCATTTGAACTTTCGACTGTCCATCTTCTCTACTACTCAACTTGGTCAAGACAGTTTGAAGACAACATAAATTTAGTTGTTTGCCAACCAAGTTTTTCAAATAATTGCTATATCTTATTAGAAAGGAAAGTACTACATAAGCGGGTAGTGCTTGTAGGTAATTTGTATAATAATAAAGTACAGGTGCCATATGAACAGCTACCAACTTCACTGTAATTGACTGACATGGGTTAATTAGACTCTTAAAGGTGGATATGTTCAGAAATAATCTTCACTGCCCTAGTTATTTAAGTATCCCCCACGGATCGGAAATATAGTACAGATTTTTCTTGTCTCTCTACTACTCTTAAAGGTACAATGAAGAGCATGGCGTTATTCACATCAACTTTTCAACAGAAAAGAAGTGGCCTCAATCTATAGTCCTGCAGAGCGGATAAAAAGTCGTTTAATACAATTGCAGAAGGTAGATGTTAATATCATATGGAGGTATCATGAAACATCTTTTTATATATTTTTCTCAAGAAGTTATGTAAGAAACTTACGTTTTGAACAATTAAAAAGTTTCCAAGCAAAATGAATTTACCATTAAATTTTCAAAATTGTCCATTACAAATTTGCAATGAATTACAAGATCGGATACTCAATTATGGAATAATAATTTAATTACGAATTTTTCGCCGTGTATACCGTATTTCCCACATGGGAATTTTGAAAAATCCACTATAGTGAGTAAATTGTTAGATCTCCTCTTAGTATGTCTACGGTAGGCAAAACCATGATATGATGCCGCACCGATGAGATTTCTAATTTAAGTTGATCAAAACCCACAAAATTTTCCCAATTTATGGTTTTGTGGTGAAAATCGCATAACCCATAAAAAAACATGTTTTGAAAAATTTTATGCCAGAGTGATGTAATTTTTATTTGTCTTCCTTTTAATGAAATAAAAAAATTTTAACCAAAGTTGTGGGATAAAGGATTTTCATCATGACCCACCAAGTAACAATTTAAGTTTTATTAAAGAATACAAGTTGTTGTGAAGACTATCTTTTAAAACTACTTTTAAAACTAGTAAGTCTGGAAAGCAATAATAAAACATCTATAAAATCCTCATAAGGCCGGGAGGGCCCACACTACAAGGAGTTTTGAGGGCCAAATTCTAAAACCTTCTTGAGCCTATTTATTTAAGTTTTACAACATTCTCCCAGAATTCTTTAAAACTTGTAATAAAACTAATTTTAGGTCTTTGAAAGCTTTTTACAATCCATTTTACAACCTCCTTGGTAATGCTATTTTAAGGTTAACTGGTAGTAAGTTTGGTAAAGTTTGGTTTGCTCAAGAAAAATTTGCCTTGTAACCAATGAAATAATATAAAAACTTAATGCATTGTTAAAACCAAATTGTTCAACTTATCAATGTAGTTGAAATAATCATTCTTAACATGAAAATAATACTTCCATGAAACCCATGCATATACCATATAAGTTAAAAATAGTAAAACTACAATATATTGAGAGAATTCAGGACCATGGAGTATGAAATTTTATTGCGAATATTATTTTTCGTTAATATCTAATATGATAGGTCGAAATATACAACGCGCCCTAAATAATGGAGAAAAATAATAAAATATTTTAAGAAAAAAAGAAAATAAAAATTGTAAATTAAGTCAAAAATGCATAAAATGTATTGAAAATCCTGCACGAGAATAATATCATTGGTGTTTTCAATGTCCTGAGTTATAAATATTTAAATATATTTGATGGAAAATATTGTGCACTTGCAAAATCATAAACATGGCCGCGTCTATTTCACGATTTTTGTTCCGGAAAATGGCGACTTTTTAATAAAACTTATTGATATTCTTGAATTTGTTTATAAAATATTTCAGTTTTATATTTTGCTTGCATAAACTGATTTGTACTTTTAATAGCTTCATCTGTCTTAAAACCAGCTTTTTTAAAACATTTCTCCTTTTGTAGGGGCAGTTTTGATAAAACTTCAAAAAGTAGCTATAAATCCACTGAGAAAATCTCTCTTAAATAGTGTATAAGTTTGCTTATCAACCCATATCTAGTTAATGCTATATCAAAGAGATTTATATCTACGCTTTTCTTGTTTCATAATATTTCTTGTAAGCTTTGAAATTTATTTAGTGAAGGTGACAATGTCTCATTTAGATTTATGCTATCTTATTTAATCTTGCTCAAGACTCAAAATTCTTGCTTAGGTCTTCAACAGCCTAATAATAAGGGTAACTGATGTTAGGTGAGATTGCAATAAGTTATGGAGGAAGTTAACAGGGACTGTTGAAGTTGCAGAAGTCTATTTGATAACATGTATAGCTCCTTGATCATAAACAGGCCACCAGTATGTGTAATTGCTGAGAGTTTGAGTTTGACATTTAGTTGCAAGTTTAAAATTCAACAGTGGGGATCGGTTGATTTTTTAGCGTCGTACATGTTGAAGATCCACTTTTTCAAAAAATCCGAGATTTTTATAGGCAAATAAACTTCGAATACTTCGTTTCACTACAGCATAAAAGATAAAAATGATTGTGACACTTACGGTTTTATGCATATATTTATAAGAATTCATAATATTTGGTGCTATGAAAATTGTCTCTAGGATTAAAATTACTTCAAATCAAATAGTTGCATAAAAATATTTTAAAGCAGCTTTTCACAACTAGTATTAAAACCTTCATACGTGTATGGTGTGGGTTTTATTAAAGTTTTATAAAGCAGTTTTAAGAAGTGATACAAAACCACTTTAAAATTTTTTAATAATTGTAAGATTAAATTATGTTATTGTGACAATATTGAAGACTAGAATAAAGCAAATGTAGGGCCAAAATGACTTAAAT
>QYTT01088498.1:21712-33180 GCA_006980735.1 Dasypogon diadema | reverse complement strand
TATTGAATCCTGTTCAGCTTCTGTTAGAGTCCTTAAATTTCGTAATACTAAATTTTCTGGCATTCCAATACCACAATGAAGAACCATCTGTTGTGATATGTTAAGGCATTCCGAGGTTAAACTAATTAAATCATTTGAAGGCAAATTCAATTGCTTTAATTTCGATAAAAATTTTAAATTTTTCAGTAAATCTATTTGCATTTCTCTAATTTGAGCCGTTAGCTGTAGCATTCGTTTGCTAGATTTGGAAAGAAGGGCATTTTTATAAGTCAAATCAGCTTTCCAACGTGCAAGTTCCTCCACCATTACACTACTGGCCAGAAACTTACTACGCCACACCTCACATTGTCCGGCTAAAAATTCTATTTGCTCCTAAAGAAAAAAATAAATAAATATTCTAATTTCGTTATCTGGTAGGTATAATGTGTAGTTACCGTATGCGTGGAAAGATTATTTGCCGTGTCTAAAAGAGCTCTTGCTAATTGTAATTTATCTTCAGTCAATACATTAACTTTTGTCTGCATATCTTCACCAACCGCCGCCACAAGTAAATTTTTTAATTCTGAATTTACTTGAACTTGAAACTTCAATTGACTTTGTACATATTCACGTTCCTTTTTTAACTCGTGAATCTGCTGTGTCAAGCTTTCCCTTTCTTTTTCATATTCTGTTTTCAATTCGGTGGTCGATTCCTGACCACTTGTAATCGAATTCAATTCAGTTGCTTTCATATTTGACATTTGCGATACTAAAATACGATACTAAAATATTAATATCCAAATTATTTTTATTCTTTTTAATATATTTTGGCTTTTTCGAAGGAATTATTGGTTTCACAGCACATTTATATGGCTCAAATGGTATAAATCTTGGTTTACGATCCCTTTTGGACTCTGAAGCTTTATTGGAATGGACAAGCTTCGGAATTAAATAGTGTAGCTTGCCTTTAGCTATTTTTTCTGGGATTGAAATTGAAGAATGATTTTCAGTAACGGATTTGTTTTTCAAAGTAGTTAGGCTAATATTTAGAGGAGTCTTGTTTTGTTCATGATTTAGGTGACTGCGGTTCTGCTGTACATTGTGTATGCATTCCTTTTTTATCTCATTATTAGGGATTGCATCTTGTTCCATTCCATCCCCACTGGTTCTAGCTGAAAAATTACCACCAAAATTATCAACGTTATTAAATCAACTAAAACAGTATTTTTCTTAATAATTTGTGCAGATTGCAGCAAAATGGCTCAGAATTACTAGTGCGGTCCAAGTATTCGTGGCCTAAGGTAGAAGGAGGAGCGAGTGAGCGAGGAAAAAGACAATGGTTATTTTTCGATATATTTTCTCTTTATTTCAACAGACTTTTCACATCTTTTAATAAGTGCTTTAATACCACTAAAATAATAGTCTGGAGATTTGTCTTTATCTGGCGCCTAACCGCCTCATGGATTTCTTTATCGGAGTTAAACTTCCTTCGCTGCAAATCTGATTTTAGTTTGGCAAATAAAAAATAGTCACTTGGGGCCAAATGTGGATTGTAAGGTGGATCATCCAATTCCTCGAAGCCGCATTCCTTAACAGCAGCCTTTTAAATAGCAGCAGTGTGTACGAGTGCATTATCGTGTAAGAGCAGTACTTTTCGGGGCAGTTTTCCGCTCCTTTTCCCAGCAATGGCTTTACGTAACTTTCGAAGATGTTCAGCTTAATATGTGGCATTTACAACGGTTACATTCCTTGAAGTCCAACAGTAGAATACCTTCAGCATCCAAGAAAACACCTTTCTGGTGTTTTGTGTGACCTTCGATTTTTTAGTACTGGTTATTCGGGGCGATGCCACTCCATTGAATCCCTTTTAGACAAAGAATTATGGTAAAGAACCATAGATTCATGCCTTGTCACAATCCTATGGAGAAAAAAACTCGCCGTACTTCCTGCACTGAAGAAAGAATTCGCGGTACCCATCTTGCGTTAATTTTTGTCATACCCAAATAATCATGAAGAATCCGAAGGACACTTTTTCTGTTTTATTCTGTGATTTCCTTGGCCTTTAACCACCAGTCCGTCAGAACAACTTTCTCGATCAAATCCACTTTATCCTGCGTAACTAGCATTGCTGGCCCTTCACAATGTGGGTCATCTTCAATTGACGCAGTCAAAAAGCTTTGACCAATGTTTAACCACCGAAAATAATGGTGAAGGTTCTCTGTAGTACACGATGCGTCCACTGTATGATCCCCGTCGGCGTTAATCCATCTTTTGTTAAATATTTTATGACAACACGGTATTCAATTTTTGATATTTTCACTTTTCTAGGCAAGATCACTTCACTTTTCGAATCATTATTTCAAACTGTTTGAGAATATTGTCCCGACAGAGCTTTTATATTCTCAAAAAGGTTAGGATATCAGATAGGAAAAGGATTCCAGGAAATTTTAATCAGAACCCTTGAAGGTCACGAATACTTGAACCGCACTACGTATGTAATTTTTTAAAGATACTATAGGAATAATTTCTTATAGATAGATAGATTTGTTTCTTTCTTTGTAGGTACATATTAATCATTCGTAAGAAATTACAAAAGTTGACGATGACGGAAATGTAAATTCAAAAGGATGTAAAGGATATCTCTCAAATGTAACGTTAACATAACATTTAGATCTTTGGATTGGGCATAAATTTCATAACTTGCAGACTGCTATTATTTTGTGCTTATGTTGTGGTCAAAGATTAGAAGGAAGCCACATCGACCGGCCTAATTCGCTGGATGAGGCAGGGATATTGTCCCGAGTCGATTTATTCATGTGCTTTTAGTGGCCGAGAAATCTGAGAAAAGTCTGAAGTTCAGACCCTGTGGGTTGTCATTGACAAATAAAAAAAGGCGAAGTGTGCTCAGTTCTGAACCCAACAACGATTTATCTACGCAACTGGCTTACTGTGCATTAGCACATCGGGAGTTATTAACTCTTCGAGAGATCAAAGAAAAGAAAATGTTGTTAAAATGTCCAGTAATTAATGCCCGTCCAATAGCTGCTGCATTTACTTACTCAAACTTTGCTTTTAATATGTAAACTAAATCAATTTTTTCGAAAATTAGAAATAATATGAATTAATATCTCCAAGAAGTCCAACTGGATACGCCGTACCTTTCCTTTAATTTTCTCATAAGAATGTTGTAATGTTTACATTAATAAATAAAAAATATAAATACAATAAAATTCGATCTGCTCTTTATTCTTTGTCCTTTTAATCTGTACTCTGATTAACGATAATAACGCATGTAAACGATTTTTCAGCTACCAACTTGCGACCAAAGCCACATATGATTTTGTGGAATTTTCATTGATATCTGCAGACCTTTACCACTTCGGTAAATATCAATAGTCGCATTATTTATCACTAAGGCCTCTTTTATCAATTCATTACGATAAAAATGCGATGTTAATGCTCATTTACTTAAATTCCCGCTTGAAAAGCAATTAATGAGAGCACAATTACAAATATATTTTCTTTCCATTTAGAATCAGAATTCGCTTCCAATTTCTTAGCTTTTAAGAAAAAAATTAGACCGAATTCCCAAAATCCAAGTCAAGTACAAAGACACGAGTACATCAGATGAAGCAAACCCTTTCGCAAAACGTTCAGGCGTTCAGATATCCCGACGGCATCCCAGAGCGATGCACAGCCAGCTACAGCCGCCTCGGGAACGGGGGAGAGGAGGGTGAAGGATTAAGCGTCGGTTGCTATCCCAACAAGGAAGACAGACAAGATTGATTCCACGTTGGTAAAACGTTGTTGCGCAAGTGCCAGGACGTAATTGGCACTATGAAGGCGGCCACGGGAAGACAGCGCGGCATCTTAATGAAGGTGAAAGATTGGTTGGTGTAAATAGCAGAATTTATAGATGCGATTATCTTCCAGAGGCCCGAGAGCAGGGAGGCTTACAAAAGGCCAAATACTGCCCAGCCAAGATAGGCGACGGAAACCCCTAGCACCTCCCAAAAGAGGAATGCCTCTAGCCTGCTCACCAAGCAGGTGAATAAAAGGATGAAAGAGCAAGTCCCGCACGTCCCGAGGTGCTTAGGGACATCAAATAGAAAGAGCCAAACCTACAAGTACTGGCACAAGGGCTATCCACCAAGGGAGAAATTTCACGTCCGTAATCTATTTTTCTTAATTTCCTGAAAATTTAGTTATATAGACCTTTGTTTTCCACATTAACAAGTAGTGTTTTTTATTTAAATAAAAAATAAACTAAGGAACCACTTTACCTATGTAATTTGCAGAATTTTAAAATCAAACTCGAAGTCCGGAAATATTTCATTTTTATCACGTGCATTATTGTGTCTAGAATATTGATAGCTTTTTTGTTGTTAAACTAATGACAACTTGTTTTCATACGATACAAGATTTACCCGGAGAAATCGAAAGAAGTACTCTCACTTAAATTCTTCGAAAATATTAAAAAAATGATGAACACGATTGGCACGTGTCCGTCATTCCGGAGATACCCATATAGTAATGAAATTCCTTTTTTTATTTGCCCTAAAGCACTACAGTGCAGAGTTAAGGTTGAGAAATATCTCATCCCAATATGTTAAAGTTACTAATCTTTCAGCTACACATTAAACATGATAAGTCTATCAAGGCATGCAACCAATAAGTTAAGCATATTCAATTTGTTCCTAAAACCTTGGCTTTTAGGTACAGTGCGGGGTTGTTTATCATTAATTTTGTCGAATAAGTGATACATTTTTATTCCATTTTCCTTTAGAGCCTGCATTTGACTAGTGAACAAGAAATAGAAGCAAATCTTCAAGGTGACTTGTAAATTTGTCTTCCTAAGTAAACAATGTTGGCACGAGTCAGGGATAGACCAAAGCATAGGTATCTTGAACTACAAAGCAAACCCACTAAATATTAAAGAATATGAAGTGTTAAAACATTTAGAAACATCCTTCGAGTTCGTGTGATTGATGTTATCGTAATTTTCTTATACATTTTGAAAACAAAAGGCTAAATACTTAAATTATACAAAGAACTTACCAGTTTCTGTGCTTTCCTTTGTAAAAACACCAAAATTTCGCAATGTATCCATTATTTTGGTTCTTCAA
Organism: Dasypogon diadema; assembly: GCA_006980735.1. Classification (NCBI taxonomy): domain Eukaryota; kingdom Metazoa; phylum Arthropoda; class Insecta; order Diptera; family Asilidae; genus Dasypogon; species Dasypogon diadema. Next base: position 28,075 of record QYTT01088498.1, on the reverse strand, counting down.
ATTTCATTATTCGATTCTTCAAATATTAAAATCCCTTCCAAAATTCTCTCCGTTGTTTTGACAGCTAAAATTTGACAGTTTAAAATTAGTTCTCATCTCATGTCACCCTATATTCGATTTGCCAACAAAAGTTTAAGGCAAAAACACATTAGAGTTTCGGTAGCGTTGCTACAACTTCATCGTCAAAGTAGTTAAAAAAAGATATTTAGATTTCAAATGCTTCATTTATTTTTGATTTAAAATTACACCTGCCAAAATTTTTACTTGCCTTTACTTTTTTACTGCCGCGTGAAATAGTCGTGAAAAATGTGGAGAGTTGACATTTGACATTGACCGATGATGTCACCACGTCAAAGTTGAACGGAGATGTTAATTAATTTAGGAATTTATTGAGTAGTTAAATATATTATTTAATTATTTCGTTGTAATAATGTCCCCCTGAGCATACTCTAGCATATTTCCTTTATGACTAATTCTAGCATTTTTCAAAAATTCCTTAAAATGCATAGAAAACTTTGCTGCGGTGACGTCACGTAAACAAAAATGGCGAAACCTGTACTTGATTCCCCATACTGGTGTTCTCTATACCGTGATTTAACTTCAGTGAAATTTTAGTACAAAATCGAAACCCTTCTATCTTCACTTGGTTGATGTCTATTTTGTCAGCTGCTTCACTCAACTTGGCTTTGGGGAGTGACACGATTTTATTTATTTCATCGTCAACATGGTAATTTCTCATGAAATATTCAAAGATATAATTCTTCTTAATTGATGCATTCTATCGTACACAATTTCTCGTTATCATGAAATATTGTTGGGAATATTGCATACGATATATGCTGACTTATCTGTTTATAGATGCTTTTTATGTTGCTGTTCAGCCGCCAAGGTAAACTGAGACTACAGAAATGGTATGTTGCCCATCCCGATAAAGTTAAAAAGAAAATTACAAGGGAATTGATTACAACAATCCTTGCAAGAAAGCCGAAAATGTGCTCATTTCTAGAGTGGAAAGATTGCAAAATTGTTTATAAAAGGTGAGAAGAACATTGCCATGTCCTAATTTCTACATTACACGTTATTTTTACAGATATGCAAGCTTGTATTTCTGTTGCGCTATCGAACAAAATGATAACGAGCTGCTTACTTTGGAGATTATACACAGATATGTGGAACTATTGGATAAATACTTCGGAAGTGTAAGTATATGATATATATTTTGTTAAATGGAACACTTAAACCGTTCTTTGGGACGCGATTTTTTAATTGTTTATTTAAATCCTCCCCCTGGAACTAAAACCTGTTTTTATAATATTTAAAGTAAATCCGAAAGTGCCCAATAAAGTGAGGTATTCGAAATTCCGTCTATCCCAATGGATATGGAATTAGGATACGTTTCCATGAAGAGGCTTGTGCTAAAGTTGACTTTTCGTTGAGTTATAAAACGAGAACTTTTGCCCAATTTATGTTTTCAAGATTTCTGCTAAAAAATAGGCTTGTGACTTAGGAGATGAATGTAGAAGGGTTGGTGGGGGTTTAATTGAGGACAGTGTCCTCAGTCCAGATATCTGTAATTATTATACAGCGGACTTTCATTCGATAAGCAAAGAAATTGTAAAGCTTTTTCAATACGCAGACGTTTTTTACCTAGTCATCTCTGCCACTGATAATCAGTCTCTGAATATGGAAGTAAAAAATGAGGTAGAATCTTTTGGTCTCATATTCAATAAGCTTAAAATGACAATAAACTGGAACAAAAGTAAAATTCTTTATATAGGCAACGAACATAAATAACAAGAATACCGACTTCGAACATTGCAATGAAAAATTTTCATTGACCTTAAATGTTTGGCTTTGTGTTTGCCAATTTATCTAAATAAGAAGGAAAAAGCAAGAAAATCTCACAATATGCCTATCTATTAAGAAATATGACCACACGAGTTCTACCTAGATATATAATGAAAGATGAAAAGGGATGCGATAAAAGATCCGAGCTAAAAGTTTCAAAGAAATTCATTATGTTCGCTTTATTCATCTCTCTTCATCAATAATAGATTGACAGAAGCAAAGTAGATAGCCAAAAGATCACAATTCGTGGGAAACTGTACCACTTGAACCGAGAGGAAGATGTTTTCATAGCAAAAATGGAGAAAACTTCTTAAAATGTTCTCACAATTAACTTAGCCCAGCAAAATAAAATTGAGTTCACTTAGCTGGTTAAAATTCTTCTCAGAATATTCCTCAATTTCATTCGATAAAAATTAGTAATTCCCGGAAAAACTATAAAATCTCTCGGATTTCTATATTACTACTGTGCGTTTCACGAAAATAGAGACTTCAAGGTCATGTTTGTTTAATTTTTGTAGTGCCTGATGAATATTAACGAAAGGGATTTTTATATGCAAAGAACAGGTGGAGAAAAGCCTTAAAAAGATATAAAAATATATTCATAATCATAAATTCATTTTCATTTTTTATAAATTTTCCAAGGTATATTAGCGCAAAGTACATTGAAATTCCCAAAATTTCATTTCTAAAATTTTTAGTCAAATATACAATCCATATGGTACCCCATTGAAAAAATTCTCAAGAGTAGCAACATTCACAAGCTACCAAACAGATGGCGCATTTATCTGAGAAAGAAAAATGTATTCAACTTCTTAAACAAGGTAAAAAATGATGAAATATACCAGATTATTAAATTATAACAATAAATCCAAGGATAGGAATCAAAAAGCGCAGTTGAAAGTTTTAATTGCGCTTTTTAACACTCCCTCGCCTTGCAACTGCTGCATTTTATTGTAGTACCGCATACAGGACATCACCTCCTTTTATTTGATATTACATACATACCGATATCTTCTATAGTTCCCGAGATATCACCCTTTCTATCTTTAAATTGCATTTTTCACCACCCCCTCGCCCTGCAGTCATTACTTCTTGTCGAACTATATCATAGAGCTCATCTCCCCCTTTCATTTCAGACCTCATAAGTGCCGCTATCTTTTCTGAATCTGGTTCCTACATTTCGATTGTGTTTTTCACCACTCCCTCACCCGACCACAAGTATTTTTTATTACACTACTGCATAGAAGTAATCTCCTTCTATTTCACACATCATATATTCCAACATCTTGTATTTTCAGCCTCACACTGAATGCAAAAGTCAGAATCTTACTAGGTCGGTGTGTGCAAAACATGACTTATACGATCCTTTGTAAATTACGTGTAGTTCGTGTTTTCTATATACGTGTAGTTCACGGTTCGTAATTTCAATGCACGTGTAGTTCGGGTTCGTGTAGACGTTGATAAATTCATTCTATTTTACCTCAGAAAAAGGCAGACATAATTGTTTTCTTAGGTATTCGCATAATCTAACGTAATAGTACTAATATTATAAAGATTTATCTCCTCTTTTTAAAATTTCTGTCCTGCCTTTTGTAGCTAAAAAAATTATATTCTCATATCTAAATTGATGCTATTAACCAAAATAGCACATTCTGTACAAAATTACAACTTATTTTAATTATCACTCTTTATTTAATTTCGAGGGAAATTTTAATTTTACATTTGTTCATTTTTTCGGTCTGGCAATACCCTCCAATGCACGTATCAAATATATGTACATTCCTTCATACATATAAATTTCCCTTCGGTGGCCTTGAAGTCTCTATTATCGTGAAACGCACTATACTTTTCTTTCTTCCAGGCCTTTTTCTTGGAATTGCACTAGAAAGAACGATTTTTAGGGCAAATATTTGTTTACATTTTGTACAACCACGTGGTGCACAAATACGAACTTACTGCGCCGTGGAAAATTTTACAGGCTTTTACTATATTGAAGTGGATTAAAACCAACACACCCTAGCTGGGTCGTGGAAAACATGCTTAACATTAATAACGACTCTGCCAAAAACTCCAAATAAAAGAGACTACGACGCAAGAATAAGATGACTGTATACATAAAAGCAAAAAAACAAACAAGAAAACAATTCGAAGAGAGATACTCAATTTGGAATTTACATCTCAATCTAGGACAGGGACCAGAGTGAAAAGACAGAAAGCCAAAAGTTCCATATTTAATATTACTAGGACCGCCCTGTGGTCGAAATTCGACCACAAAATAATTGAACTTTATTTGAACAGAAAATAATTGAATTTTTATTGATTTAAAGTTATAAAATTGTAAATACATTAATAAGCATGTCGAACTGTCGACTGCATGCAAAACATTAAAAGTTTCTTTTCTTTTTATTAAATTAAAATCAAAATGCATTTGACATTTTTTTCTCGATTGAAAATTCGATTGAATGTTTTTAAGTTATAGCTAAAACGATTATAACGATGATAGTCTTAATGTACGACTAATGTTGCTTCATCAATATCAAGTTTAATATGGACCTCAAACATTATTTCCAAAAGGAATTCGAATTCAAGCCAATGTGCATATGTTTCCAAATGCGCTTGTCATCATTATTTCTACGATTAGTAGCATTTGACGTATTTACATTTTCGCGTCTCAAGTATTGTGCTACTCTATTTCTTGCCCTTTCAATTCTTCCCGTGAGTGTTCTTTGACGGGGCATTTTATTCAACTAACCTATTTGAAATGAATGCGTCAAAAATAAAATAAAACAAAATTATCAAACAATCGATCAAATAAACTTGAAAATAGTAGAAATACTGGAGAATGCTCTTCGAATTCACAGCAATAATGCTCAGCAAATGGTACAGTTGTCTCGATGCACACAATTGTTGACCCTACTCTAATATTTAACGCACATCAATTGTTTCAAAATAGCGAAAATTTTTTGGTTAAATGTACTTGAACAAAACTGTACACGAATAATCAGAATCACTTTCAGCAAAATAATTGAAAAAAGGCACTTTACTCATAACATGTTCGTTTAGTTTGAATTCAAAAACAGAATGTATGGACACTATTCATACACTTACCGCTGTTTTCACAGTTATTGCGAGACAACACGATAAATAGGTTCGGTTTGTGCTGCAAATTTGCTTTCCAAACTAACACCTTTGTAGAGATTTCCTCTTGCATCTTTACCTCTTCTCTACAAAACCCGTTTGCATACTGCAAGGCGCGAACGTTCTTTCTATAGTGTTGTTGTTGTAATTCACAAGTCCTTCTATTTAATTTTATACCTGTGTTACAGGTATATATAAACATGAAACCTATATTCTGCAAATCGTCTCGCCTTTACCCTTACAGCGATGTAGGTTACATGTTTATAAGTTGAGTTTAACACGGGTAAAAAGGTACCACAAATTTTTACCAGGCCTATTAATATATAGATTTTCTAAATGAGATTTTTTTGTTCTATTGCAAACGTTCCCTTCCGAAATGTTATGCAGCATGAACAAAAAATTTTAACTTTTCCAATAGAAATTTACTTCTTATAACACGAAAATATCAATCTTCCTCTTTACTCTCTTAGTTATTGTATGTAATAATTATTTATAATTAATTTAAACGCAATAATAGCACAATATCCAAGTTTTTGTTGGTAAGCTGAGGATGTACATGACTGGTTAAAAGCACCTTTCAACGCTCACTTGAGTTGTTGGAGTTGTCAATAATTGAACTAATTCGAGTATATAATGCGATATAGTAAAAATACGTGTTCGCTTCACTTAACATACTACAACAATTTAAAAAAATCATTAGTTTCATTCTGAGTTTAGCTTTAAAAAAATTAATATACGTAATAATTAACGATTAAACGTGATTGTGATGTTTTTACTTCGCTTTTACTGTACCTCTACTTTTTAGTAAAAATTCACTTTTTTATTTTCCTGCCATATAAAATTGTGTTATTGTAGACCTGGAACTTTATTTTAAAACTTAACCCCTTAACCTACGATTTACTTTCCAACAGAGCGGGCCAGATTCAACCATGCAGTAGACAACAAATCGGACCTAACTTGGGCGCCCTAGGATATGCAAAGACATGTGTAATATACAAATAGTTTATAAGTAGACACAGGATTATATGCAAATGAATATTCTGTATTTACCGTTCGGGTCGAATCCGAATCTAAGTCTGACCTGTTGGTTTTTTAAATATTTCTATACTATTTTAATAAATATAGACGATAAATTTGCATATAATGACAATACATAAATGAGAAAAAAAGCTTTTTGCCCTTCTGCCCCACGAACACCACGCGCCTAAATCTATGTTATAATTTTTGCCCTAAACGGCTCACCACGAGTGAGGTTCGATGTTATCGTTTTTGGCCCAATCGAGCTACCACGAGTGAGATTCGATGTTTTCGTTTTTGGCCCAATCGAGCGACCACGAGTGAGACTCGATGTTGTAGGTTAAGGGGTTAATCGGGTAA
>QYTT01088498.1:0-10602 GCA_006980735.1 Dasypogon diadema | reverse complement strand
TGGTGTAGCAGAGCTTGCTATTGAACAATCCATCAGCCACCTTCAGATAACGACAATCCATCAGCCACCACCGATAACGAGTCAAAGGGTGATCAATAAAAACACACATAAAACTTTAACAATCCCACTATCTTGAAAACCGTTAGAAATTCGCCCCCAACTTCTGGTACAATTTCGTACTCGTCATGTCCTATCAACTGCTGAGATATGGCCGATGTACTACCAAACACTCTGTATAAACCTAGATCCTTTTTTATTCGGTCTTTTTTACGTAATTTTTTTTCTATACGATTTACTTGCTGTTGCACGGTTTTTTTTTCGCAGTTGTTTTGATTTGTACAATTTATTTACTGTTCAGTGATTTTTCAACTCGTCTTAATTAACACAATTACGAAAGCTTACGCTAATTACCTTCATGGGAAAAAGAAGTTCGAACTATCAATGAGTAATTGGGTGCTAATCTTATATTTACATGCTGCCAATTGATCCAATTGATCAAAATACATTTATTGCAAAAAAAGAAGTGTATTTCGATCAGCGAGGTCATCATTGCCCTCATCAGCACGCCATGAGTGCTACCCTCGCCTGGCGTGGACATAATGATTGGAGATCCAATAATTCGATCCATATACAGGAATTTCTCAAAATCCTAATATGAATCATATCACGAAGGCAAGTACCCAAGTGCTTGCAGTTTTCTAAATTGTGGATTTGTTCTCCTTCTCGCCACAGAGGCAGTTTGAAACTATAATTGTTAATTTTGTTCATCGATGCTTTTTGGTAAACCGCAGTCATTTTTGCTTGTGTTTATAGCAGGGACTGTATTTGTTATAAGTTTTATGATAAAAGTTGCATTATAACAGTTATTTTTCGATAAATTTTTATTTGTTATTGCTTAACCATTATTCCACGATGTTTTTTGTATTTGGTTATGGAATAAGAGTTATTAAACAACTTTTATAATTCTAATTACCAATAAGAGTTATTTTCCGACTTATTTTTATTGGTTGTCGGCTAAGTATTATTTCAAAATATCTTTTTTTGGTTATGAAATAAGAGTTACCCATCAACTTTAATAATTCTGGTCAGAAATAAGAGTAATTATTCGATTTTTATAAACAAAACGAAAATTTTCCAACAAATGCTCTCTAAAAATTCAATCCAGAAATTTATTTGTTTTTCTTAATTACCTGAAATTATTTTCAGAAGAAACGTTTCCATCCCTATGCAAATTAAAAAAATCAAAATTATTTTCATAAAAATAATAAAGTTTAATGTCTTCAGTCCTAGGTAATACAATTTAAATCTTTAGAAAATGATCCGACGCATAGTGCAAATAATAAATACAGTATAAAATTTATGTGAGTTCAACTATTCAATTACAGAGTAAATTTTTTTAATTACCGAAAAGGTTGACATTTGTGGGAAACGCAATAAAGAATCTGTTTCAGTTGTATTCTTGTACAGCCTATAAGTGATTGCAAGTAATTCCATTTTACTTCATGCCATATTATGAATTCTGAGATTTTTGATTTTCCTCCAAGTTACCGAGATAAATAACATAGAGCATGTCGTAGGAATTTTCAGTCCAAAAGTGGCCCAAATTTTACCCTTGCTTTATACCTTCTCAGTCGCCCTCAAATTCCTCATTTATGTGGGCATAGTACTTTTTCGGGATAAAAAATTTAAGTCACAAACGAACACAACCCCGTAGCTAATCGCATATATCGCCTATCCTATCTCTTCCCTCAATCCTTCGTGTGTCAGGTAGAATGAGAGCTATCTCTTTCTGGAAAACGAGAAAGTTGAGAGCAGAAATGGCAAGAAAGAAATCTATAAATGAAAATGCGAAAGAAAACCAGTTTCGTGCAAGACTTCCGCGAGGATTTTCATTTACTTGCACAAAAGGGAATAGGCCATGCGTTGGACGCAAAAACTTCCTCGTCAAAAAAGGCACATTTTAACTGCAGCCCCAGGAAAATAGAATTTCCATAGACAAATGTTTAGCATAAAAACTTCTTTGGATGCAAGAGGCTTCCCTGAAAATAAGAGATTTAAATTTTAAAGGAAAGAAAATTTATTCCTAAACTTTCAAAACGATTTTCTCATATCGATGTTTTTTTTTAAGTTAGCGCCGTAAATATCTCAGTAATGAATCAACTGATTAGTTTTTGATTTTATTTCGTTTGGAAGCTTATAAAATGCCGCAGTCCTTGACCCTTGCTATGTAAAAACAATTTTTTGTATACTTTTTCTAAGCAAAAGAAAATGAAAAATTTTGTCGCAAACCGGGATGTCAACTTTGATAGCCCGTCGTTTTTTTTTTAAATGCGGATTTTAAAAAAAACTATGCACTACGAAATTGATTAAACTTTAATTTTATTTTTCTCTTTTTTTATTTCGAATAATCTACATTCGAAATTTGTGTGGTCCCGCAACTTAGTCCACGCCGTCGCACAGGATTGTCGAAGGCGGAATTTTCATAATAAATATATAAAAAAATTTGTTTAAATGTGTACAATAGATATGTTTTCTTATACAGAAAAAATAATGAAATAGGTCTATTTTGCCGGCTCTGAAAGGTATATGCCCCCTTATGACAATATGTAAAAAACGGTTTGTATGTACATACTATAAAAAATATAGCTGTCCTTCAAAAACTCAATTTAGCACGAAGGTTTGAGTTCGAATTCTGCTACCGTTAAAACTACATAAACCACAGATTTATTCAGGTGTATTGACAGAAAAAACAGACTTAAAATTTTCTAATCTATAATGAATCTTTTACAATACACACGTATAGGGTAAATACTTAATTTGTTCCATTCTTAAGGTGACAATGCTCACTCTATGTTCATTACTTCCCAGTACTTCAAGTAAAGTCGTTTTTAAATAGGCAGTGAATGAGGTGCAAATTAAACAAAAGTGGACACTGTAAGAATTGTTTAGTAAATCAGAAAAAATTTATAATATGTATATGCTGTTTTTATAAAGTAAGGGGAGGAGGCAATCCGAACAGCTTTTGACTTACTCTCTTGCTCCTCTTTGTTTAAGGTAGCTACACATTTTCAAAGTCAAAATTTTAATTTTTTTTACCCCTTTTTCACATAAATATGCAAAAAAAAACTTCTAATTAGCATGCACCTTTTATGTATAATTTGGAATCCTCATAAGTTTCTTTTTAATTTGACATACATATATCTTTTCGTTTTCAAGATAACCCGTCCCAAACACGACTCTATTCTGCTTGCCTTTCTGTGAACAATGAAAACGAAAATTTCCAGAACAATAAAAACGAGATATACTTGTGTCGGTTGAATATGGGTACTTATTTACGAGTAGGATGATGTTTTCTTGGAAATTTCAATATTTTAATCTACATTACTTGAAGAGGTATCATTGACCTTCAGATTATTAGGCATTGGCACACTAAAACACTATAAGAATACTGTTTTAAACATATTTTTTTCATTGAAAAATTTACAAACAGTAGACAATTATGAAAGCACTCTGAAATGCTTAAAATTCCTGAAAACAACTTTTACTCTCACAATCGTTACATCCATTCGAGATTTGAGATTAAGCGTTATTTTGACAGAAGGAATCCGAAAATCACTTTGGTTTTGAAATCGGCCCGTCGTCATGTCAAGTTGGTGTGGAATTACCTAAATTTAAAGTAATTAGGGATGAATTTTGAATTCAATGTCGAATCTTTTCTTGAATTCGCAGGAGACACCCGTTTCATTTGCTTTAGTTTGTCTTTCATAAATCAAGAGTTACTGAGGAGCGAAGACTGAATAAAATGCAACAATTCACATTAAATTGATAATAATTTGAAAAAAAAACATGACAAAAAGTTGAAGACTACTTTAATAACTTAAGCAAGTAAAATCTATTGATATCATAACAAAATCTTTTTATAGTAATTAATTTTATTGTTAACTTTAAAGTCTTAATTTTTATTTAACGTTTCCTTAAAATTATAGCTGCTACCTCTGTTAGCTAATGCCACTACCTCTGTCAGTTAATAAAGCCATAAATTTAGATAAACTTTCATTGTAAAAATTCTCATGTAAAATTTACTGGCTCCACATTTATAAATTTGCAAATATTTTATTTTACCTTGAAATAATAGGTGGAAAAATTTAAAAATAGCTAATCTTCCTCAAGACAAGAAAAAACTTTGAAGAATGAATTTACAACATCTCATTTGATGGCTATGCTTATTTTAATGACTCCCATCTCTTTTAATCTACTACACAAAATTCACAAAATTTCTAATGGGTCTCAGGGATTGTATGTATACCGGACTAACCTAATTTCATAAGAATTTAAGCGCTTAATGAAATCTCCTCATTGATATATAATTTGTTGTGTTTATTTTGGTGTAGCTCCTCTTATCACTTCGCCCTTCGTTTCATGCACAATTATTTACACATAAACAAAATTTGAAAATCACTGTTGTACATAATTAGCTAAACACTCAATTACGACCTTTTCTTTTTCCACAATAGGACGAAGCTGTTGAGGGGGCTTTAAGAGATATTGGACTACTGTAGTGTTTTTTATATGTTTGTGACTAATTCCAATAAACAACATAGCAATTTTTTTCTGCCCTAAAAATTTTAGTTGATTTTGTTACACACTTACTAAATTTAATAGAAAATGTTTTATATTCTTGCTTTTCTTACATTTTATACCCCAATGATACAGACACGTACATAAGAATATTAATAAATAATTTTAAAGTAAATTATTAATGTGCCAATCATAAAATATAAAAAGAGATGAAACGCATTCCTTAAAAAGGGATTTGTCACTTAGATTTAATATTTTTAACGTAACTAAGAAATATGATTTTATTATTGGTTAAGAGAATATTCCATTTTCACCAATGGATTACCAAACATCAAAATGATTTGTCACAAACTGGTAATAAATAAGTATATAATATAAAAACAAATGTTTTTCTTACAATATCCTTGAAAATAATTTTGTCTGTCCAATAAAATTTTTCGAGGTGGGTGTGGATATTTCGTAAAATTTCAAAATTCTTATACAATTTAAATTTGAGATAACGCATGTAGTTTAGTAATTATTAAATGTGTAAAAGCGAATAACATTATATTAACATAGTTATTTTTGCAAATAATTTTCTTTATTTGCTACTATCACTTTGTATATGAGAGTTTTCTTTATAGTGAGTAGTGCTGCACAATGTTTATTCTATGTTTAATTTATTAAAAATATATATCAGGAACCCAAACAAGGTATGTAAACATTATTTACATATACATTAATTGGCAATAAAAAAAATATATCTTGTTTTGGTTCATATCTTTACAATTCGATGTCATAAAAGTCCGTTAATTAATATCAATTTATCAATTTTATTATTTCAGGATGAAACACCGCAAGGATTTTTCGAAGATCATGGTCTGGGTTAAGATTGTTCTCATGCATTTTGCACAAGTATTTTTATTACATTAAACATATCAAATCAAAAATGTTATTTTTTTTTGGCTTTGATAGCAAAATTTATGTCTATTACGTTATTAGTATTATATATTCAAATGAAAACATTTAGTCAATTTCCATCATCTGCTCATTTTTTATCTAGTATATTGTGCCTGCTGTAATGTATTAAATGTAATGTTTTGTCTTAATAAAAAAAGTTATCTCATTACAAACTTTATTTTAAGAGTATTATCTTTGGAAAAACCCAGGGAAAACAAATTCTTTCACTTATATAATATAACAAACTGTTTTGTTGACAAAAAGAGCATATCTGGCATTGTTTGCTTTAAACGTAAGTCAATGCTAGAAGTGGTTACAGAAATTCCGATCCGGAAACTACAGCCTATAGTATCAGCCTCGTCCTGGAAGATTTGTGGAGTTTCATGAGAACGTCCTGCAAACCCTGGTGGAACAAAACTCCATCGTAACTATTGAGGAGCCAGTGGAGAAGTATGGACTTCGTCATTCGACCATTCATCGAAACCTTCATGCCATCGGGAAAGCCAGCAATGGATTCCTCACTAGCTTTCGGAGTCTAATCGCGCACAGAGAGTGAATGTGTATTCCTCCTTGCTGTCACGTCTCAGGAATGAACCTTTTGTGGACCTAATAATAATTGGTGACGAAAAGTGGATCCTCTACAAAAATGTCAACCGCAGAAAACAGTGGGTAAGCAAAAGAGGTACCGCGAAACGGCAGGCTAAAGCAAGTCTGTGTTTGGTGGGAAGGGTTAAGTCCGTTATGAGCTTTTAAACCAAAACCAGACGATAACGAAGGAAATCTACTGCGAGCAGCTTGAGCGGCTTAAGTCAGAGCTACAGGAAAAACGGCCGTCCATCTTTGCTTTCAAGACGAAACGTGTTCTTTCATGAAGACAACGCTAGGTCATATGACCTAGCCATGGCCAAGTGAATTTTGGAAGAGGAGCATTCAAACTCTGCCCGATAGATGGACAAGCATCGTAGACAATGATGGAGAATATATCTTGGATTAAAAATAGCTTTATGCATCTTAATTTTGTAAAATAAATGAAGTATAAAAAACTGTACTGTTTATGGGATGACCCAATATATAGAAATAGCAAGGTAAATAATTATAATTTTAACTTTATAATTTTGGTAGGTCTGAATTTGTTCTGCTGGAGATTTCCAAAGCTTTAGATAAAGTCCGGTACCTACTTCTTATCTAGATAAAGAATTCCTGAAAGTTATGCAGAACACAGTTCGAATATTCTAATGACTTTGAAAAAACGCAAGTGCAATCCGCAGTTCTGGAAACAAAACGTTCGTAAGAAGAGCTAAGGTAAATTCGGCAGGAACTGTTTACATCGTTATGCTACGGACTGGGCATTATAAACAGAATTTTTTAAAAATCATTTTGGAGCCTTTGGATGAGGAAAATGGTGAATGTTCCGCAAGTTCATTGAAAAAGAATGCATAAAAAAGAGTTCAGGATTCGAATAAGAGAAACAATCGTATATATCTGCTCAGAATAGGAAGAGTTCTGAATTCATTGTTTTTGTTGTCGCTTTACAACAAAAAATCATCTTTTTATTTTTTGTTTTTATAAAGCAGCAACAACAAAAGTAAGGAATTTAGGACTTTTTCCGTTCGGTCGGATAGCACAATAAGGGTGTATGCAAGGGATTCGGAACTTTTTTCGTTCCGAACGGATACTATGATGATAAGGTTGAATTATTATCCATTATTATTTACAATTATGGTGGTCAAAATTAGCACGTATAATTGCTTACAACACACTACAGATTTTTCTCTGCAAAAATTGCAAAAATTTTCTTTGTCTTCGTCGATTTAGTTATGTGAACATCAAAACAGAGCACTGCACAGAGAAAATTCTATTTATCCCCAGAATTCTTTGCAGATTTTTCTTTTTATAGTGTGAGCAACAGTGAAGTTGAACTACCAGATAATTTGGCAGTTTCCCCTCTTCTGAAAAGGTTCGAAAAGTTATTGACTCTGTGGCAGTGTTTTGCCAATTAGTCAGCAATGAACATATATATAATATTATAATAAGAAACACTGTGTTTTTTGAGATTATAATATTATAAATTTAAGCGATATCTCGAAAACGTTTTGAACTAAAGACTTAAAATTTGGTACGCAGATTCCACATTAAAATCAACTTCAAAAATTGCACCTCTTCCAGAGGCTTGTCTGCCACATGAAACCTTTAATTTCCTTATTTATTAATAAAAATTCTGTTTTTTTTTCTTATGCCAAAGTTGTTTAGTAATAAAAATATCTAAAATATATGAAGGGTCCAGGGGAAAAACGGCATGAGTCCATTTTTTTTTTTATCAAAATTGAGTTAGTGGCATTTTGCGAGTATTTTCAGAATATTAGGACATCAAAAGGGGTAAAACAGCTTCAGTTCTAAAATACATTGATATTAGATAGGCCATACAGGGGAAGAGTGGCATCAGTCCAAGCGCGTGTACGGAAGAACGGCTTCAGTTAAGTGCCCTTTTCCGATTCGACCTATTAGGATGCTAAAATTTTGCCGGAAGGACGCCCGGTTAATCTTCCATAAGTAATCATACACTGGAATTTACTCAAGCTCTCCATTTGAGAAGAAAATTCAACGAAAGAGAAAGCGGACACCAGAAACAGGAGGTTCCTTTACTACAACTTTACCAGGGCAGAATCCCAAAAAAAAAACCAAAGTGAAAAGATTTGCAGGATCTGTCTGTTTTTCTTGAAATTATATTATACAGACAAGTATATAATTGGATACGTGCGGACCAGGCACGTATCCAAGGGGAAGTCCCAGAGTCTTAAACCCATTGCCTCTCCCTCACCCGGCTACTATCTAGGTCGAAACATAGATTCCTAGGCTGGAATATGTTCTGACTACTTATTGCATTACTAAGAAGCTTTATATCAGGAGATAGAAAAGCCATTTCATCAGCAATGAGGAAGTTGTGCTAATATCAGAAATGAGAAGAAAAATGTTTCACATCAGCTGTGGGGAGAACGAGCAGCGATGGTGGGGAACGGCTGATATTATTAATAAAAAAAGGAGTTTCTACATCAGAACATACAAAGAAACCAATTCTTAAATTCATCCTTTTTATTTATAACGAAACATACATAAACAAAGAAAAAAATAAAATCACAACTTCTGTATTAGCTTAAAAAGTACTTCATAGGAACTTAGTTTATAAAAAATACGTTGCACTCTATTTGCATACATAACTCGAACATAAATACTAAAAAAATAACAATTAGATCTCAGAAAAGAGTGAATTTTAAAATGGAGTCATTATTTGTTTTATTGTAAAATACTTGTTTAAAATAACGGTTCTTTCTAGTTTTAAATGCAGCTCTGATATCCCTAAAATAATCGGATTCAGTGTAACCGTCTTTAAATAGAGCTTCTACAAAGGCAGTTATTAACGAAACTCTTAAGAAGTAAGAAAACTTATCAAACAAAATTTTGTTTATATTTTTATATCTTTTAAAAGCATTTTTTTCTGGGCAACGTTCTAATTAAAGTCAATTAATATCTGTGTATTAAACAACTTATTTAATTTAGATTTTTTTCTTATTCCTCCTGGTGATAATATGTTCTTAACTGCATTTACCTGTTAAGAAAAGCTTACACTAAACTTTCAACAATTGACTAAACTACTTTTTACCATGTTTTCACCAAGGCAAAATTAAATGGAATATTCATAACCTTAAAAAAATAGAAAAATCAAAATGGAAGTTTTCTGATCACTTTAAAATTTTTTTTAGAAGCTGTTGTAAGTACACGTTATTTTAAAAATCTGTACTGAAATCGTGGTAGGTATTCAAATTTTCTACTTACAAATTCATCTTGACAATATGTTTTTTCCAATTCATCCAGTGCTTCCTTATCTTTTACAGGAAAAGTATATAATACATTTGTTGTTGTTGTTGAATGCTTTTTGAAGAGCTGCTTCAATATAACACTATTCTCTGCTTGTATTTTTATAATTTCTTAATTTTGCTTATTTATTATGTCTAAAGTTTTAATGTCATTTGTATGCCTCTCCTCCTCTAGATTCACCAAATTACCTTCCACATATCGAGAACTTCTTCCTTCGTCCTCATTTTCATTCAATGAAAAATTGCACTTCACTAGGATTTCTAATAAAACTCAAAAGGTAACACCCACCAAACTAACGGACACGTGCTGAAGCCAGTGATGGGCAAATTGTCTACACAACGTAAATTACGCCATTGTTGACGAGTAAAAAATTACGTAGTCTTCATTGCAATATTTCACGTAGACAATGTAGTTTATGTAAACAATGTAGACAATGGATATTATATAAACGAAATTCTCAAATGAATTTAACAAAGTGATGAGAGGTGATGCTTGTTAGCACTATTTTTTTGTAAAAATATATTTCTTATTGTTTTGGGAATATTTATTTTATTACTTGATTTCAGGGTATTCCTTATATAATCTGTTATTTTGCCCTAGTTTTTCTTGTATTTATTTTCCCCTGTGTTGCCTAGGAGTAAACTCAAAAGTAAAAATCGCCTCATCGATCGACTCAAATTATGAGCGGACTGAGAATACTGCCACTTCTTGTGTTTGCTCAGAAGTGTCATTTTATAATTTCAATCCACTCAAATTTGAGTTCGATCAGATTTGAGTCCGATTAAAATTTAACTCCCTTCAATTTTGAATCCGCTCAGTTTTGAGTCTGCTTAGTTAGTTAGTTAAGGATGTTCGAGGGATCTCGAAACAGACCTCGTCATATGGGTCCCTTTTCGTCCCTCTGCCAAGAGCCGTCTCAGCCAGTAATCGCCGGGAGGTTCCTTGGCAGATCCCTGACCTTGACGCCCCTTGTCATTTCGAGCATTTGCTTGTAGGTTAGCCGTCCCACGTCAACCATAGGGCGGCCGGTAACAGCCAACCTCCTGCTCGTTAAGGCCGGACATTCGCACAGAATGTGCTCTGCCGTCTCCATATCCTCTAGACACAGGTTGCACGTGTCATCCTCCAGGATCCCCATCCTTTTGAGATGATGTCCGAAGCAACCGTGTCCAGTAGTCAATGAAACTAACCACCGGAGAGTTCCTCGCTCCA
>QYTT01088496.1:6825-17296 GCA_006980735.1 Dasypogon diadema | reverse complement strand
TAAGTCGGTTAGAACATTGTATAGAACTTTAAGTATCGCTAATTTTCATTTGATATTTTATCAAAATGTAGACACTATCGTAATTTTTACGAACGTGTTAAAAACTCGATTTTGGTAAAAATGTCGCTTATAACACTTTGCCTTTCCAGTATCGAAATGTAAAAATCTTCTGAATTACTGAGTTCTGTTTCACTTTAAACAATTCCGTTTATACATTCCATTTTATTCGTGGTGAAAGCGCAAGTGTGAATACTAATGCTGCACACCGCGCTGCAACGCCCTGCGCTCCTACCCCAATGTGAACGGGCTCTATATTGACACACTAAGTCGGATTTTCTTTTAAATGTTCATCGATTCCGGACGTGCAATCCCAACGGCTATTGCTAAAAGTTCTAAAATTTAACCAATATTTTCCTTTTTTCAGCTCGTTTTATAATTTTATATATAGAAATATAAATACAAAAAAGAAATCGCTGTGATTTTACTGTCGTGAATGACTCACTACTGACGTTTAGAAAGTCACACAAGTTCAAACCCGTTTTCGTACATTACATAGGGTAAAGAGGAACAAAATGACACGAGCAAAATGTACTTCGCTCATAAATAATGATCGAGCACACATTATTGGATCACTTAAAGGTGGCATAAGTAAAATTCTCGCCTGGGGCAGGGCAAATTCTCGCAGGGCAGTTTAATGCATCCAAAACCCAAAGCTGTCTGAATTTCTTTCAAGAGAACTGCAAAATCCCTCCACTTATCTTCGTCAATACGGTAATCATTTCTAACTCTTTCAACTTGAATCTCTTAGCGCCTTTTTTGACGAAGAAGTTTTCGAGTTCGACGCAGGGCTTATTTTATTTTGTGCAAGCCAATAAAACTTGAATGTGCACGAAACTGATTTTCTTTATCATTTTTATTTTCAGAATCCTTTCTTGCCATTTCTGCTCTCATCCCACCCGAATTCATGAAATAAGCAAAAAGAGGAATTCGAAAAACTTCCCCGCTTCTTACTGCATCTGTCCCTTCTCTCCATTTTTCGAGCGTTGAACGCAAGAACTTCCTCGTGAAAATGGGCACTATGAATTGCTGCAAGCAAAATTTGCGTCGTGAGACAGCCCAGCTTCTTACCGCATGTATCCTTATTCTATCCCTTCTCTCCATTCTTCGTACGTCGGACGCAAAAACTTCCATAGTGGAATTGATCGTATCTTTGCCATCGCGGTGAAATGCCTAGATTTCCTGCATCGATGCGAGAAATAACCCTCTATTCGATAAAGACTTGAGTATAATTGGCATATTTGAGCAGGGACAGCACAAAGTCAAAAAAATGCTTTTATGCTCACGAGGTGAGGTAACCTATTAATCAATAAATCAATGCTCTGGAGCATCGTCGTAATGTCGATTCCTTAACGTTCTTTTTGTAAGTGTAAATCACTTATCTACACGTGTAGTTTTTGCATAAGTTACGCAGAAAGGCGGTTTCGAATTGTCCTGTAATTATATTCACCGTCCTAACTGCCTTTACTAAAATATTGAAAAACTAATGATAAATTTGTACAAAACTGCAAAATAAAGAAAGTGCGAATCGATGAACATGAATACCGGTGAACATATTTACGTCACAAATACGCATTAATTAAACCGGTAAAAGGTATTTTATAATGACGCAAATTGCTCGCCAGCGTATGCAAAATGCTCGATGGATGCATATCTAAATCACATTAAAGATGTAACGTTATAGTTAATTATTTCATGCGGCTGATCGATTACGTAATACTAAACATTTTTATGAGTATTTTTTTTATTACACATGGTGGTTAGTTGCATAATTTGCAAATCCATAATTTATTTAAATGAGCATAAGCACTCATAACAACCCTTCATTCTAAAAATATGTGAAAAAAGCTTAATTGTAAATTACAGAAATAAACAATTAATTTATTTATAAGTTTAAAAACACTATAAAACCGCCATAGTAAAAAGCCAAATTTAAGTTACATCAAAACACATAATTCTAGATACACCTGCACGTACTCAACTTCAAAAATCAAACTAATTTTTGATGCACATAGTTATGATTATAGTTATGTAATTGACAGTAGTTTTCTTACACAGTAAAAGAGTACTCTCCACATCTTGATTACATTTACGTATCCTTTCCAAAGGTTGTTTTAAAACAAAAATAAAACTCATTTCTTGTTAATTTTCAACTGGTTTTACATGACACAATTTTAACTTTTATTTAATTAATTGGAAACATGTTAGACATATGGCTGCGTTCAAAAAAAAACAAAACACTTTAGATCACGCCACCGAACTAGATTTGTTATTTTGTTCAACCATACTCAATACCGCACTAAGCTAAACTGAGAATTTTGAAAAGAACAAAATGTTTATAAAAGGTATGATTGCAAAAGTGGTTGAAACCAGCCTAAATTCTGGATAATAATTTTAATCAAGTAGAACTCGTTTGACTACCTAACTACATTGTCAATAGATTTTTAGATACTAATCATCACCATCTCATGATGTGGTTCTTTTCAAACTCGATGTGATTCTACAGTTTACCAAAAATCTGTAGCTTAATGATTTTGAGGCTGACAATTTTTACGGAAATAGTAAGGTCAAAGCAAACTTAAGACATTAGTTAATTCTAAAAAGAGTATAATTAAGGTCAATCGTGAAAATAATATGCAAATTGTTTGATATGATGACAAATAAGTGCAAAAAAGTGTCTGGTTATTCGGACGTTCACCTTATGGGATTTTTTCATCTTTTTTACGTACTTTCTGAAAATTTACTTTGTTTTAAATGACATTGAAAATGATTGAATTTTTGTTAGATTTTATACATGGTGACAGAAAGTTACGGTTAATTTTTAAATGATAATATTGTCACACATAATTGAGAAGAGGTCGTCTCGCATTTTTTCCACGTCAACTCAAACTTATAAGTTTACGACAATTTGCTCGGTTGAAAAGGCGGCTTTCCCGATGTATAAATTACTTGAAATTTGACGGTTATCTATGCCGGTAGCCCAAATGGTTAAAGCGCAGCTCTGCAAGTTTGCTCCTCTGTGGGTGCGGGTTTGATTCCTACAAAGGGCACAGTGTTTTATCTGTGTACTAGATGTTGAGACAATTATACTGATGAGAATTGTACTTGCGAAGATACTGGGATGTTTCACAGTATAAAATTTCGATGCCAAAATTGTAGGTTAATTTACAAACATTTGTCGCCCCCTGAACTTAAGCAATACTTAAAAAAATTTTCAAGCATTTTAGACATTTATAGATGCACTGATTACATTTCTTCTTAGGCTTAGACCTCATTCGTGATAAGAAGATAACATTAAATATCGATGCTCTGGTGTCGTTTTATGGGGGGTAGAGATTTATATATTTGGATACTTTCCTTACTTAACACAATATAACTTGGGAAATTGGTTTAGGCGCCTTATATTAGGCGTCCTAAAGTTCAAAATTACAAAATGCTTTGTTAATGAGTGTTTTTATTCAAGATTAGCATTTTATGAAACTTAACTTTTCATATTTTAATTGTGCTTATGAAATAATCCAGGTTGAATTGAAGGAGGTTTATTAATAAGTCGTTTTACAAACTAACTGAATAAGAAACCTAGAAACAGAAAAGGAGTAAAATTGTAGAACATGGAGGCAGGTATAAAGTTAGCGAAGAAATACATTTAAGACTTGTTTTATTTCTACTTTTAGAAAATGAAATTGTATTTATATAAAATTCGAAAACGTAATTTTAGTTAGAAAGCTACTGGACTATCATAATGACTACAAAACAATACCAACGATTCAAAACACATATGTAAAGCGTTTTACAATAACTTTCTCTCTTTTTCCAGCTTTTTTGCATTGGTACCTTCTTAGTGCATGTGATATAGATATTAGATCATTAAACAGAACTTTCGTGTAGACTTTATTGCTGTAGAAGAGAGCTGCATAAACAGGTTTCACAGTTATCAAAAAAGGTCAAATAAAAATTCGTTTACATATAAAAGCACTTTAAACTTGTTTTGCATCGGACCAAGTGATTGACTTTTATACAGGAGAATGAGTGAAATTTACTTATTTTATATGAAATGTAAGTGGTAATGTAAATTTACATAATTTCGTAATGTTAAATTTTGTGTTTTTGTAATACAGTGGAACTTCCCTAACTCGAAGTTTTCTGTAAATCGATTTTTTCTGATGAACACTGAAGTTTCTTTTACTTTTCGATATGGTTTTACTTCCCTTGGTCGAATTTCTATAATATTATATATAATATTTCCATAACTCGAACCGAAAGCTCACTTGTAACTCGAATTATCGGGGAAATACATAATACAGTCGAGTCTAATTTTTCGGGGAAGTACCCAGATACAGATGACAGTAAAATCTCATTAGTTTGTGAGCCGCATATAAATTCACAACTTGAATTTTCGTTCGGGCGGTGGTTTATCGGTAGCTCAATTTCTTGTTTTACACGAAATTAGATCTAGGTATACCTACATAACAAGTGTATGTATTGTGGTAGTGCATTTAAACGCCTGCAAAATGACGAAGCGAAACTTGAAGTGTTTATCCCTCGAAAAAAAAATCCCTATGATTGCCGAAGATGGTAAGAAAAAAATGATATTGCTGAACAATTTGGTATTCCGCCTAACACCTTATCGACCATTTTGAAAAACCGGGATTCACTTTTAGAAAGAGCCAATGAATATGGTGCTAGCAGTAAGCGCAAAAGGTTTACAACCTGCACCTATGATGATATTGATGAAGCAATGATTAAATGGGTAACCGTGATACGTGATAAAAATCTGCCACTTTCGGGAACCATGATTAGAGAAAAGGCTAAAGAATTTGCAGATGCTTTAGGGCATGTTGATTTTGCAGCTAGCGTAGGATGGCGAGATAAGTTTAAGAAAAGGCATAATATTGTCCAAAAAACGATGTGCGGTGAAAGTGCCTCAGTAGATTCGCGTACTTGTAACGACTGGAAGGAGAATACCTTACCTAATTTGATAAGACAATATGATAAGCATGACATTTTCAATGCTGACGAGACCGGGATTTTTTTCAAATGCTTACCTAACAAAACACTGGCATTTAAAGATGAAAAATGTTTTGGGGGCAAAAGGAGCAAAGAGAGAATAACCGCTATGGTTTGTTGCAATATGACCGGGTCGGAAAAGCTGAAATTGCTCATCATTGGGAAATCAAAAAATCCGCGCTGTTTCAAGGGTATTAAATCACTTGACGTGGATTACGAACATAACAGAAAGGCGTGGATGACAAGTGACATTTATGAAAAGTGGCTATTAAACTTAGACAAAAAGTTTGTTTCTCAGAGAAGAAAAATTTTGCTCTTTGTCGATAGCTGTCCTGCACATCCGAAGAATATAAAAGAAAAATTAAAAAACATCAAACTTGAATATTTTCCTCCCAACATGACATCCGTTTTACAACCACTGGACCAGGGTATCATCAAAAATCTTAAACAACATTACAGAAAACGGATTTTAATGAAAGTTCTGGCTAATATGGAGAAGGATACTCTTGTGACTGTGACGTTACTTGACGCTGTTAGAGACCTTAGCAAAACATGGAATGCCAATGTTAAAGAACAAACAATCGCCAATTGTTTCCGGAAGGCAGGATTTTCTACAGACGCACTGTTACCTCACTGTGAATATTGGGACGAAGAAGATCTGCTACCTCTTGGAGAGTTAAAAGTTCTGTGGAACTCGTATAAAGCTGTTACAAATATGGATAATGTAACATTCGAAGATTATGTTCACGTTGATGATGGCATATGTACAACAGACTATCCTACAGAGGAAGATATTTTAACAAGCGTCTTAGAAGATCGTATTCCCAGTACAATAGGTAATTCATGCACATCATCGATAAGTAAAAATTATAATTTTACAGAAAATGTTTATATAGAATCAGATGAAGATGAGGACGAGGGCGAAACGTCTACCGTCGTACCGACATTTGAGCAAATTTCATCCTCCATTGAAAAGCTAAGGGCTTTTCTGGACTCCAGAGAAAATGTTCCTGATTATGTCTTTAAATCTTTAAATTTAGTGGAAGATTTTATAGAAAAAAAAGAAAAGTGGTCTTCCACAATACAAAAAAAGATTACTGAATACTTTGAAGAAAAGAAATAGTTTTCTGTATACTTTTGTTGTATTTTTTGCCACCTTAATTCAAATAAATATTTTTCCATAGAGTTTTGGTGAATTTTCTGTAACTCGAAATTTCCCTAACTCGAATTTTTTTTTCCTGTCCTTTGAGATTCGAGTTAGGGAAGTTCCACTGCAATTCACATAAAACGTCACTGACATTTGAAAACGATCAAGACAATCGGAGAAGTCGCTGAATATCGAATACGTCCGAAAATTCCGAATTTGGGCTGAATATCGAATTTTCAATAATATCCCCCAAAATTGCATTGCAACTTAACGAACACAAAAAAAAGAGGGATAGCATATTTCGAAGGGGTATGTAGAGTATATGTAGTTGAGAAAAAAATAACTGAAATACAGAATTTTTAAATCGTATGTGGTAGAATATGAATTCAGTTATGTATATTTAAAACTAGAAAAAATCTGAGCTCTAAAATGAAGGAGGAGAATCTATTCGAGGGTCCTCCAACTTTCTGAAGGAAAGGAAAATCACTAATAGATTCGAACGTGTATTAGTAATTTTAGAAATCTTGTAAAATAAAAATCAAATCGAAATCAAAATCATTTTTGTGAACTCGACGAAATCAATAAGTTTCGAATTTACATTTGTTGTTCTTGCATGGCCAATCGGGTTTTGCAGTAAACATCCCGAACTGAATTTTGTAAATAAATTTGTTAAAATTGAATTCGTTTTCTATGAATTGGATTTAAACCATCATCCTATGAGTCAAATCTCTTTTTTTTATTTGAAATAATATCGATGTGCAGAAACTTGAACTCCAAAAAATATTTTGTTTAAGAACTTAGTTGCTAAAAAACAGGCAGGTTTCCTTTCTGGATACTGCTTCGAGCATACAACGGAAAAGGAGCGCAAACAACGAGGCAAATGTGAAGCCAATTTTCTTACTAACCCATAGGAATTCCAGTTCACTTTACAGTGTAAGTAAAAATTGACAGTTTGAGTAATCGTAGGAAATTTTGTATGGAAAATTCCCAGCCGAAGCCGTCAAATACTCATACACTCAGAAAATTCTTGGATTCACCTAAATTGCATGGGATTTGCTTAGTTTTTCCGCTCCTTCTCTGTTCTCTCCTCGAAGGGATACTCTTAGGTAGTTAAAAATTCCACCTCAGAATTCATGATGATCGTGTGGATTGAATTTTATTGTCCTCCATTTTGCTGTTCAAAATTGGTCTTCTGGAAATAGGAAAGTCAAACTTTGTTAAATACTCATCGATCTGAATGTTTTTTATCTGAATGGTCCAGTAGACTGCTGACCTGGCAAGCAACAGGACACGATTAGAACCATATGGTTGTTTGAAGATAATTTGAATGATACTTATGAATTTTTTGCCACAGATAGATCGCTTAGATAGGTTATAAATACCACTCATATATGAGCAACGAATTGTTCGATTCGCAGAATATATTTTACACAGACGTAAAATGATCTAGTTTTATGCATTTTAGAATTTCCGCAAAAAAATCCCCGCTAATTACCCTGTCGCTTACGATACATTACAATGGTAATCACTTCCATTCTCTAGAAATTTCTTCAAAGAATTCTTGAATTACGAGACAGAAAATACAAATATAATTGATAAAATTAAAGTTAGACCAGGTATGTGCATACAGTGATGGACAAAATTATTGGCACAGTACAGTAGCAACTTGTAAGAGAAACTGTACTTGGAAAAATTTAATATTTTACTTATTTTTTTAATAAAAACTATTCCTTCATAAGTTATCTACTAAATGATATAAAAAACTTAAATTCAAATACATACATAAGTGCACTTTACATCTAATTTTAGCTTGAACAAAATTATTCGCACATTTTAAAATTGTACAAAAACTTAAATAATAGATTCACTGTCGGTAGTCTTTTCCTCTTAATTACTTCATTTAATCCTTTCGGCATCCAAAATATGAGTTTTTATTATTTGTGACACGATTTTACCCCATTCTTCTGAGAACACTTCTTTAAGATTTGCTGGAAATATGATGTTTCATTACACGCCTTTCTATTTAATTCTTTCCATAGAGGCTCAGGTCAAGTGATTGTGGGGGATGTTGTAGATGGCCTAAATTCGGAGTAGTGTGTTTTGGGTCATTATCATGCCGGAAATAAAAATTCTTTTTAAATATATTTAGGTAAACCAACGTGTCATTTCCTTTCCTATGAAAACCAATTCACTTACCTTTGATGCACCTATGCAACGCCACGCTCACCGTCGTGCTGTACTGTGCTCTTACCATTTTTTCCTATAGTTCTGTGTTTGGTTTTCTCCACATTAATATTCTGCCATCTGATTGGGAAATATTAAATTCGCTCCTATCAGAAAAATTCTTCGCTTTCAACGTACTCGCATGTACGTGGTTCAGCACACTGCATCAGCACAAGTAAGCGAGATTGCAAGTATGCTATGTGGAAGAAAGAGGCATTTTTCGCTTTGACGATACTCCTCTGTCGCACAATTTAAATGGATTTCGATTGATCGACTGAATGATGCAATGTGGGCTCAACCTAAGAGTTAAGGGAAGTCTTAATATATTCGTCACGCCCATGGAGTTTTGAATAATCGGTTCTGCTCTTTGGACAAACGAAGACGCATTTTAGTAAACTTTTTACATGCAAATGTGCGTAAAAAAGTGTCTGCTATAATTGTTTGCGCATTAAAAGGATAAATCCCCTGATGTCTAAACATACCCTTCTGCCCTCTTGTAGGACGAAATCTTCAAAGCTATTGGATATGTTTACGTCAGGAATCGCTCCAACTGTTCAGTTATTTTGAAAACTACCGAAGGCCAATGCGAGATGTGCCGTGCCCACTCATTTGCCCACTGCAGTGACAACATATGATAGGGGTGTATATCCTTGAAGATCATATAAGGTTACTTGCTATGAAGACGCGCAGTCATCAAAAATCCAAAAGGACGGGAAGATGGCTCTTCAAATAACTAAAGTAACAAGTAAGGCCAATGTGAGATGTATGGTGACGACGAATCACGAATGTCGATGCGACATTGAGTATTTCTCCGCAGTTCTCCACCATGCCCCAGACCAGAAACACTCATTGCTCACTAGTGTTGCCAGAAGTACGGAAATTTCCGTATAAATACGGAATTTTTAGTGCCAAAACGGAAAACGGAGATGGCAAATTTTCGTATACAGTAAATACGGAAATCTTCCACAATTAGCTTAAGAATCTTTACACAATTTGTAAAAAGTATTTTTGATTTTCTTCAAACTTTTGCTCTAAGGAACATCGAAAAAATGTAGTGTAAAACTACAAATGCGGCAATGTTGATATCAGAATTGTAAAAAAATCTGGTTGTGTAGATTTTGAATTGAAATGCATAAAATTATTAATAATAATATTTTTGAAAATGATAATAAAGTTCTTGGTAGAAAAACTAAGACCCGCCGTAATATTTACAAGGACATATTTACTTATTTTATTTTTATTAGATATTAGATATTTTTCTTGAACGAAAAATGTCTCCATATTATTTGGGACCATAGAAGAGGGTGCTGAACGGTCCATATAGCCAACTAGGAGAGTAGACGGTGGATGTTCTAGAATCTCTAAAAATGAACTGAAACAAAAAATTCGAAGATTTATAATCTGTAAATGATTGAAGAGTAAAGAAAACATAAACAACTTTACGTGAATTATGTTCATTCGAAAAAAGCCATCTTTTCTGCAGTTTTTCTTTTATAAAAAAAAACGATTTTTTAAGTTGTTGCCTAAGCTCAGGGGATAACCTTATGATGCTCACAGCACAGCTTAGGCGGAAGGAAATTAGAAAACTTTAACATGACAAATGTTGCAAGTGGGCCACAATTTTTGGCATGAAATTTTTGCTGTGCAACACCCCAGTGGTTTCACAAGTACAATTCTTGTGGGTTATTTTTCATTTTCAGTATTTTCGTATTATTCTAGTCCAGAGTATAGAGATAATGTTTCTGAATGTTTTAACCCCAATATCGTTCCAATTGCCTAATTTGGGAATCGTACAGTATACTTCCATCAACCTGAAAAGTTGTTTCAAGAAAAGTGCGTTTAAAGTTTTCATAGTGCTCATATCTAGTCTGCTATTCCGCGAGGCCAAATAATAGAATAGACATGACTCGGCTAATACTAAGTTCTGTAAGGATAATGGAGCAGATGCTAGGTGTGGAGCATGGCAATTCCAACAATACGAATTCTACCCGTTATTGCTCAATACTTCACAACTCTGTTTTTGTGAGATCGGAAGAG